>ML812259.1:69400-101149 GCA_009831015.1 Picea engelmannii
AATATCAATGTTTCATGGTGAGAATTTTGATTCTTGTCAAATTTCTTGTATATTGTTTTCATTTTCAACATTTTGGTTTGTTATACAATTGCATGGATAATTTTAAAAGACACAACTCGTGTGTTATTCATTTATTTTCTTTAGCCTCAAATTGACCCTTCAAAATAGGTTGGCTTATTGTAACATAACCCTTTCCATTCTCTTGATTGCAAGTTTTAATGCTTAGCCTTGTTAAATATTGGGTTTCCCCTCCTCTACATAGTGACCACTTCCACCTTGATTTCTTGTTTTGTGACCAATTATGCATGGTGTTTTCCTTGTGTTTCATTTACAATTTGGTATTCTTTTCTTGGGGCTTGTCTTATAAACCCCATATTTTTGGTAGGTGTAAGATCAATGTCTTGTAAATATTCTATGCTTCCTTTTCAAGGAAGTGAGAAACCCCAAATTTGTTTGGTCTCCTCACTTCTTCCTTGCGCACAAGTGGGATTCCAATTTGGGTTGCAATTTGTCTGTAGAAAGTTGAGTGGTGACCAAGACCTCTCCTTATTTGACAATTTTGTTTTCTTTTGATGTAGTGATCGCTTGTGGTTTCATTGCCTCCGCCTTGTTGTTCTTCTTTGTTTTCCTATTCTAATTTTGTATGGTGTTTTCATTGTGTTATGTTTAGTGTTTGGTCTTCTTTCCTTGTGGTTTGTCTTGGAAACCCCATATTTTTGGTAGGTGTAAGGATGGAAACTCATTTATTCTATTTCCCTCATATCAAATGTAGATTTTAACCTTATACAATATTTACTGCAAACATATTTTTTAGTAAAAGAACAAAAAAGATACAATGGAAAATACACACATTACACAGATATTTTTACCGTGGAAACCCAGACGGGGAAAACCAACATATTCTATATTCATTCATAGTGATACATTTTTTACAATACAATATACATATAGGAGCCAGCAGCATCCAAAACCCTAACCCAATGACCTGGATTAGTCAACAACCCTAATTCCTTAACCGGAAAAAAAAAACCACCGGGAAAAACCATGTGCCGGAAAACCGCCCAAAAATGGACAAAAAAATCAAGGCGACATGAAAAACAAGGAAAAAATGCAACACGTTTCTTGAGGAAAAATTTATCTCGGGGGTGTTTCCCTCAAACCCCCGTGTGCCCGGTACAACGTAGAAAACACTCGAGCTAGTTGTGTAAAGAATATAACACATACCTAACATTCTCCCACTTGTTGTTTTCTTTGCATACAGGGGGTTACATGGTTACATAGTCAACAATGCCCATGGATCCTCTACACCAAGATAACTTCTCAATGCTCACATATTTTTTTAATGAATCTGCAACATTATTCAAAGTGTCCACATTCATCAACAACATTTTCTTTTCTTCAACCATGTCTCTCACAAAGTGATATTAAATATCAATATGCTTTGTCTCTGAATGATAAGTTGGGTTCTTCGCCAGAAAAAAGTTGCACTCTAATTGTCACAATATATCCTTATAGCTTGTTGTACCAACCCAATAACATAATCTTTCTAACCATACTACTTCCTTACTTGCATGAGTGGTTGCCATGTATTCAACTTTTGTAGTTGAAAGTGCCACTACAACCCGTCTTTTGCTCATCCAATTAATTGCTCCTCCAAACAGGTTAACCACATACCCGCTTATAGATCTCCTATGATCCAGATCTCCAACCCAGTCTACATACACAAATCCATGTATGTCCAACACTCTGTCCAATCCTGGTCTTCCTTGGTATCACAATCCATAGCTAACAATGCCACACAAATACCTGAAAACCATTTTATTGTTGTTCAATGCTCCTTCCCTGGTTTTGACATATACCTGCTAAAAACTCCCACTGCATGTGCAATGTCTAGTCTAGTACAGAACATTGCATACATCAAACTTCCAACTACACTCACATATGGAACAGGAGACATGTCTTCCTCCTCTTCCTATGTCTTGGGACACTAATCCGTAGATAACTTTACACCAACATGAATAGGGACCTTGACCGATTTACATTCCTTCATATTGAACGTTTGCAATATTGTATCGACATATTTTCTCTGATTTAACCATAATTTCCTCTTTTTCTGATATCTTTTAATTTGCATGCCAAAAATGAAATTTGCAGCACCAAGATCCTTCATGTCAAATCTAGAGGACAAATAAGTTTTTACATCTTGGATAATATCCTTGTTGTTTCCTATCAGCAACATGCCATCCAAATACAAGAGCAAATAAATCAAATGATCACCAATTAATTTAAAATACACACAATGATCTTGTTTGCTTCTTGTGAAGCCAAGTCCCATCATATAGGTATCAAATTTTTTAAACCACATCCTTGGTGATTGTTTTAAACCATACAGGGACTTTTTCAGCTTGCATATCAACTTCTTATTTCCCTTCACAATAAATCTTTCTGGATGCTTCATATATATTTCTTCTTCTAGATCCCCATGTAGGAATGTTGTCTTCACATCCATCTGTTCTACTTCAAAATAAAATGCAGTAGAAATAGATAACAAAAATCGTATAGAAGTTAACTTGGCAATAGGAGAAAAAATCTCACCAAAATCAATTCCCTCAACTTGGGAATAACCCTTTGCTACTAATTGAGCTTTGTATTTCTCCACTTTGCCTTCTTCATTCAAATTATTTTTAAATACCCATTTGTTGCCAATGGGATTTCTTCCAGTCGACAACTCCACTAGATCCCAAGCCTCATTCTTATCCAAGTCTTCCATTTCTTCATCCATGGCCTTTTCCCCAAATTTTCCATCCTCTGAATCCGCTACCTCCCTGACAGTTCTAGGATCATCATCAATAATATACAAAGAAAAATTTGAACGGAAATCAGATGGAATATACCTTTCTGGTAGCCTTATTTCTCGAACCGATATCCTCAATACTAGAGTATGAGGATCTTCTTTTTCTGATCCATGTTCTTCTATAGAGTCTGATTCATCATCCTTTAAATCAAACTCTATTTTCTCTGGTTCTTCCTTACTTGGTAGGACTTCATGTTTAACAACATCCTTCATTTCTCTAAATACCACATCTCGTCTACACAAAACCTTCTTAGTTTCTGGGTTCCAAAGCTTATAACCTTTGAGACCATCTTTATACCCAATAAAGATACACTTTTCATCATTCTTATCTAGCTTACTCTTATTTTCCTTTGGAACATGAACATAGGCTTCACAGCCAAATACCTTGAGATGTGTGAGAGAATATTTTTTACTAGTGCATACCTCCTGTGGAGTCTTTTCATCTAGCACTTATGAGGGTGATCTTTTGACCAGGTAACATGCAGTACCCACTACCTCTGCCCAAAATTCTTTCCCTAACCTAGCACTACTAAGCATGCACCTCATTTTTCCATCAATGTCTCGTTCATCCTTTCTACAAATCCATTATGTTGAGGTGTATATGGAGTATTATTTTGCCTTGCTATACCACACCTCTTACAAAATTCTTCAAATTCATTCCTGCAAAACTCTCCGCCATTATCTGTCCTCAACACCTTAATTATTTTCTCTATTTAATTCTCATCAAGAGCCTTAAACTCTTTAAAACTGTCAAAGACTTCAAATTTATTCTTGAGGAAATATATCCAATTATTCCTCGAGAAGTCATCTATAAATGAGACATAGTACACATATTTTCCCAATGATGGAACCGACACAGGTCCAAACACATCACTATGAACTAGCTATAAAATCTCTTCTTCCCTCATTGCACTAGAGGGTAATCTTACCCAATTTTGATTCCCATATACAAAATGTTCATAGAAATCATAATCAAGAGAGAATTTAGACATACCTTCAACTATATATTTACTGTGTAGTAGTCAAAGACCCTTCTCTCCGATATGCCCCAGTCTTTGATGCCACAACATAAAATTTTCGCCAGAGACTGTAGGAGTTATTTCTTCTTCAAATCCAATATCAAGAACAATGAAACTATTACACCCATCACTAATAGTTCTTCCTTTCATCTTATACAGAGTTCCAAACCAAACTCCCTTTAGCAATACCATTTCTCCTCGAACCATCCTGCAGGTTTCCTTTTCAAATATTGTTTTTACCCTTGCATCGTCCATTTTGCTTACATAAATCAAATGTTTGGCCAATCCTGGGATGTGTAGAACACCAGGTAGTGTTATAATCCTTCCATCTATGAGCCTCAACTCGACTTTTCCTCGACCTATGATTCTGGTTGTCGAGTCATCACCTAGGAAAACATTACCTCCAGCATACCTTCCATATTCACAGAACCACTCCCTTTGGGGAGTCATATGAAAGGATGCACCTGAGTCAACCAACCATGCCTCATGTTCTGCTTGTGTTCTTGAAGAAGCCAAGCACACATTCCCTCCTTCTTCCTTGGAGGTATTTTCTTCTGTAGAAGGAGATTCTTCAGATCCATTCTTTTTCTCAACTTTGGATCTACAATGCTTATTGTCGTGCCCTTATTTTATACATCTCTATCATAACTTTACAAGATTTCCGGGAGACTTAGATATTCCCTTAGAATTAGATCTCACACTTGAGGACTTAGATGTATTTCTTTCCTAGGAGTGTCCTCCTGCAAATAATGCATATGTTCTATGTCCTTCCATGTTCTTCCATCTCATCTCCTCCGACAACAAGGATGAGACCACTTGATCAAACTTCAAGGAAGGTGTATTACTATCTATGGCCACAACCAGATTATCCCATGAGTCTGGTAAAGGGCACAGTAAAATGATACACTTATCTTCATCTGAAATTTTATTATCAATAGATACTAACTGACCTACCACAATATTGAATCCATTCAAATGCTTTGCCACCGAGTCTCCATCTCTCATCCTCAGGTTATACAAATTATTTCTAAGGAATAATTTATTTACTAGGGACTTAGACTGATATGTATTCCCCAACTTATCCCATAAATATTTGGTTGTAGCTTCCTTTGACACATTTAGTAATACTGAATATGAGAGACACAGTTGGATTGTGCTCTTCGCCTCCTAATCCAAATTTTTCCAGTAATCTGTTGAATTTCCTATAGGTGCAGTACTTGGATCCAATGATCTCTTTCCACCAACAAATATTCCATCTTGAGCTTCCACAACTCAAAACTTTTCCCATTAAAATTCTTGATCTCCATTTTCAAATTGCTCGCCATTTCTTTTCACCTGAAAAATCAATACCATGGATCTCCCGCTGTAGCAAGGCTTATCAAAGTTTTGAGCCAAACCCTTGACCACAAAGGAGTCCCCCTGAAGATAACATGGTTCTGATACCAAATTTAGATTTTAACCTTGTACAATATTTACTGTAAACAAATTTTTAGTAAAAAAAAAAAAAAAGATACAATGGAAAATACACACATTACACAGAGATTTCTCCCATGGAAACCCAAACTGGGAAAACCAACATATTCTATATTCATTCATAGTGATACATTGTTTACAATACAATATACATATAGGAGACAACGACATCCAAAAACCTAACCCAATGACCTGGATTACAAAACAACCCTAATTCCTTATCTGGAAATAGAAAACCATCAGCAAAAACCATGTGCCGAAAAACCTCCCAGCAATGGAAATGAAAATCGAGGCGACACGAAAAATGAGGCAGAAATACGACACATTTTTCGAGGATTTTTTTCTCAGGGGCACTTCCCCCAAACCACTGAAGGGGGGGCCTAGTGGTCCCCCCTCAACCNCCCCCCCCCCCCGTGCACCCAACACAATGTAGAAAACACTAGAGCTAGTCGTACAAAGAATATAACACATAACCAACATCAAAGAAGTGGGAAACCCAAAATTTGTTCAAGGTCTCCTCACTTTTTCCTTGTGCAAGGGTAGGCTTGCCATTTTGGTCTTGCCAGTCATTTAAAAAATGGTTGAGTGATGACCAAGACCTGTTCTCCCTTGTGGTTTTATTCCGTCCACCTTGTTGTTCACCTTTGTCTATCTCTTCTCATTCTGCATCATGTTTGCATTGTATTTCATTTTGTGTTTGATATTCATTCCTTGTGTCTTCTCTTGGCAGCCCCATGTTTCTAGTAGGTGTATTTATTTTTGCTTGTTTATTCCATGTCACTTGTCTCAAGGAAGTGCGAAACCCCAATTTTTTTTTTAAGGTCTCCTCACTTTTTCCTTATGTATGGGAGGGCTTGCTAATTTTGGTTTTCAAGCCATCTAAAAAAAGTTAAGTGGTGACCAATACATCTCCCTATTTGACAATTTTTTTGTATTTTTACCAAACACTCCCCTTTGGTTTCATTGCATCCACCTTCTTATTCACCTTTGTCTTCCTCTTCTCATTCCATGTTGTGTTTACCTTGTGTTTTTTTTAGTTTTTGGTCTTTTTTCCTTATGTATTGTCTTGGAAAGCCCATGTTTTTGGTAGGTGTAAGGATGTAAACTCATTTATTCCATGCCACTCATCTCAAGGAAGTGGGAAACTAAAAATTCATTCAAGGTCTTCTTGATTTTTCCTTATGCACATGCATGCTTGACAATTTGGGCTTGCAAGTCATCGAAACAAATATAAGTGGTGACAAAGACCTCTCCTTATTTGACACTTTTTCTTATTTTTAATGAAGAAAATTGCAAAACTCTCTTTTTTCAACTTCAACCCCTCTAAACACATTTTTTATTTGAGAATTTTACTTTGAAGTGAAAACACTATTTGTAGAGAATTGTCTTATCTTCGCATTCATATTTTTCTAAAAATTACTTATGGACATATAGTGGTATAAATTTATTGTTTGTTGACTACACATTCTTTAACATTTTAGGTAAGGATAATGAGTGACCTACACGGGAATCTAGTTTTTTAGAGATGGCCATTCATTTTAGGGAAACAAATATATGCTCACAATCTACATAGATTAACTAGTTCCTAGACAATATTTTGTGATCTTTTAGATTTAAGAACTATTTTTAATTATTTAATGAAATAGAGTGAACCAAAAAAACTATGTCATCTACACACATTTATGTGGGCACCAATTTTCTTTTTAATGTGATTATTACCAAGAAAAATAAAATTACCCTTTTTAAGAGGATAGTGCCAAGAAGTGCATTGTGTTTTTTTCTATTTTTTTGATATTGTACTTTTTGACAATATTGAATTTTCATTATAGGTGATTTGAGAATAGCAAAGTTATTAATTAATAAAGTATAGAACACAATTATTAATAAATATCATTTCTTGATGAAAATCCACAATTTTTGTATCATTAAAAACTAGATTCAAAGATGAATCCACTGGTAGCAAGTCTAATAGATGATATTTGAAATTTGCAGGGGTACACCCTTCTTGAAGTTGTATCTTTATAAAAATTGAGACACAGTTTGCAATTTTAGCTGACCAAAAAATCTCATATGAAAAAATATTCAAGCCAAGGGTTTATAAAAGTCTCAACCAAGAGTTTTTCGCACTTTTACCCAATAAGATTACTATATTTTTGGAAAACTCTCATCCTAGAATTTTGTAACTTGTTCACCTTGGAAACATCATGTTACCCTCATTGTGGTTCACTCAAAAAAGTGTTACCCATACATCTTCACATTTTCAAACTATTGTCTTTTTAATAAGTTCTCCCTTGTAGTTGCATTGCCTCCATGTAACACACCCACGACGGGGCATACACATTTTCTTTTTTCTTAAAGGATAAAATCTCTATTCATGGTTTCTAACTTGGAAATTTGGGGAACCAGTCCGACCTCCTAGTCAAGGATCTCCGATTCTGAAGCCAAACAACTCTCTGAGACCTTGTTGGTCTCGTTTTGTAATTAAACACAAAACCTTTCGGCTTCTTGATGCAGGTTGAAGGGCACCCAGGACCTTCCCTTTCACTCCCTTGCGAAATTTCAGAGTACTGGGTGTTAGCTCCTTTTTTGGATAAGCCCCCTCTTGATGTGACCTTAGGAGATGACCTTATGGGACTGTGTGATTGTAGACGTGACCAAAGGAGGTTTAAATCAAACTAATTTTTGTCCCGCAATTCTCCTCGAGCCTCCACATGTCCTCTTTTCAAATCCGCGGTTTGAATTGCGGCCCGCCCTCAAATTTTTAACGTTCATGCAACTCCTATCCCCACAATTCTATAGGACCGTCGATCTCCCGATATTGAAGGTACTTCGAAAACTAACGGTTCATATCTACCCCTCTCATACCTACAGATCACATTTGACCTCTTGCAAAATCAACGGATGTGATCTCCTTCGTGATTTCGGGTTTGAGGAGTTTCAACTCTCAAAACCCTTCTCTCTTTTGTACTTCAATCTTCTGAGTTGATGATATGCGAACACCTGTCCTCCTAATCAATGACCCTACCTTTACTTCAGGTTGTTGACCTTTCAACTGGATCAACAGTCTTGTGGATTTCTTCTCGATCAATGGTCGAGATCTCCTTCGGGTTTTAGACTTCTGAGATCTCAAATCTCAAAATTCACCCTTTTTCCCAATGGATTTTATTTGGAGGCTATAATCCAATGACGCGTGTCCTCTTGATATGGTGATCAAGGATTACTTTGGATCTTTACCCGAAGTCCATAGATTTGCTCCATGTCTTCCTTAGATCGGACGACTACGAATTACTTCAGATATTTATCTGGAGTTCTCATATTTTCGCCACGTCTCCCTTGGATCTGAAGGCAATGAATTACTTTAGATCTTTATCCAGAGTTCTCATATTTTCACCATGTCTCCCTTTTATTTGATGGCTCAGATCCACTTCAGGTGATCTGATGCTTGATATTCACTTCGGACGATTTGACGACTCAACTTCACTTTGGCTGATAGGACGGTTGAGATTTACTTCGGATTTCCGGAAGTTCGGGTTTAGAATTCTCAACTCTCAATCCTTTCCTTCTCCTGAATAGACAGTATCTAATGACTTAGATTTACCTTGGCGATCCAACGCTTGAGATTTACTTCAGGTGATATGACGTCTCAGATCTGCTTCGGCTGATCAAACGATTGGGATTCGCTTAAGATTTCCGGGACTTCGAACTTCGCGAATCTCAAATCTCAACTCAGAAACTCTCGAATGGATTTCCCGAAGTTGTTGATCTGATGATTCAGATTCACTTTGGCAATCCGATGCTTGAGGTTTATTTTAGGTGATTTGATGAATCATATCTGCTTCGGCTGATCGGACGATTGGGATTTTCTTCAGATTTCCGAGACTTCAGACTTCGCGAATCTCAAATCTCAACTGAGAAACTCTCGAATGGATTTCATGAAGTTGTTGATCTGACAACTCAGATTCACTTTGGCAATCCGATGCTTGAAGTATATTTCAGATGACCTAATGTTTGACGTTTACTTTGGGTCTTCACCCAAAATCCACAGATTCATACCACCTGTCCTCTAGATATGACGGTTCAGATCTACTTCGGACGATCTGACAGTTGACATTTGCTTCGGGTATTCACCCGAAATCCACAGATTCACACCACCTGTCCTCTAGATCTGACGGTTCAAATCTACTTCGGATGATCTGATGGTTGAAGTTTACTTTGGGTCTTCACTCAGAATCCACAGATTCATTCCACTTGTCCTCTAGATATGACGATACAGATCTCTTCAGCTCTTCGGGGCTTTGACCCTTCGACACTTCGGCGCTTCGGCACATCGACGCTTCAGGCTTTGGGAGTTTCAACTCTCAATCTGAAACTCTCGAAGTGATTTCTCCAGATTTACTTCGGATTTAATTCGGCTATTTGTCCTCCTCCTTTTCCACAATCCTTTGAAGTTGTGGATCTTACGCCACCCGTCCTCCTTGACGATGGATGGTCCCAATTTAATTTGGGACTTCGGGACTTTGACAAGTCCACTCTCCTACACACACAAGGGTTAAGTCTCCTGCATTTACTTCTGGATCCAATGGTTACTGTTCCTTCATGCTCAGATCCACCTTTTCACTTCCTTCATGCTCAGATCCACCTTTTCACTTCCTTCATGCTCAGATCCACCTTTTCACTTCCTCACCTTTTCACTTCCTTTGTTCACTGGACGTCGATCTAATGGTTCAGGCTCCTCTCCACAACCAATCTGATGGTTGTTGTCGCTCCTTCTCCTTATCTTTCGACTTCCTCTAGCTTAGAGGATTTTCTAAGTATTCAAAGGCCTTGACCTTTCCTCCTCCTACAAGTCCATCTCTTGGACCTTGTCTGCACTTTTGAAAAGCGTTTATCTCTTCTGAGCTTCGGGGCTTGGAATAAGTCCTACTCTTGTGCCCTCTTAGCACTATCTCTTCTGATCTTCAACTGCTCGGACCTCGAAGGTCTCTGTCCCTTATATTCATCAAAGGGATGTCTGTGCCCTCCTGGAAAATTTCGCTCAAGAACTCCTTACTGAGCTGCAGAGTGTTCGGTAACTTTGCGAGTGTCTCCCAAGTTCTCTGTAACTTCACCTTTGGGGTTTTGGTCTCTCCAACACTCAAATCTCCCGAAGCGCGGACTCTGAATCTCATAGATCGGATGGTCGAGAAGGATCCCGATGGATCCAGAGATCCATGGTCCAGATTAACTTCGAGACTTCAGGACTTCAGGGATTTTTACTTCCCTTACAATGAACTCATAGTTCGCCAAACTCGCAAAGTCCGGAGGACTCAAGGGGTTAACTCCCGCACTCCTTTCCATATCCAATGGTCACAACGGACCTTGGCTCTTTTTGAATAGTTTTCTCGTTCGTTCATCATCGAAACAAAGGATCCTTCCCTTTCGATGCTTCAATCTCACTACTCTTCCTGAAATTTGTTAGCTTTGAAAGGCTTAAGAGCTTTGTGCTCTTTCTCTTAGACGTAACACTTGGAAGAATCCTTTCGCGCACCCCTTACGATCATTCATCAACTTTAGAACTTAAATGGTTCTCGGTCTCTGTTTTCCTCGCAGAGATCCTGTGCATATGTTCACTATATCTCCTGAGATTTAACATACTCCATCCTCCAAGGGACTCAGAACAACTAGGAGGATCGACATGCAAACATGAAACTATGCCCTAGGTTGACGAACTCACAGTTTGTGGTTCTAGCTTAAGCCCGCACATGACACAAGCATTTACGAGTATAAAACATATCCCATCCATATAATTTTTTACTTGCCTAATTATACAATCACGCAGACACCAAAAAGGGGTACATTATAAATCATTAAGCAAACATATCTATCCCTGTAACATTCATAGGATATCCAACTTTAGTTCATAGTACCACTTAAATACACAAGATATGTGATTTACTTATCTCTTATAGGTGGTAGCCAACTAACTGACTGTGGGTGTTCGTCCTTCCACCCGACCATAGGCTCAGAGGCATTCATTCTTATCACTCTAGCCACCCCCGTGCCAAGCCATGATATCACCAGAGAACTCTTGCAGTTCTCAAGGACTCTTTCTATATTTCAACTTCTGCTCGGGTTATGTTCTCTGCAAACTTTCATATATTTCCTTCTTTGTTATGGCCTCGACGAGGTTTATTAGATGGTCACTCAACATCAATCTTGCGACCTCCTCTTCTTTCTCTGTTGCATAGCTTTGAGCATTCTCCTTATCCATTTGTACTTCTTTCTTCTAGGATGGTTCTCGACCCATCTTGTTCCTTCTGTCAAAAGGAAACTCCGGTCAGCTTGGCCTGTCATACCCAATGGTACTTTAGGCTAACGTTCTGTAGTTTTGGCCATGCTTCCATTCATGGGAGTGGTTGATAATTCAACCACTGGTCCATTCTTCATTAAATGATTTCTCTCCTTGGGATCCAAAGGAGGTTTATTATCCTCATCAAGGGAATTTGGGGTTATTTGATATAATGACCCTCCCTTATAATTTTCACATTCTTTCCTCTAGTGATATCATGGCCAGTGCTTTCAAGGTTTCACCCCCACAGTCAGTTATTGGCAAATCAAAAAATAATACATTTACATTGTCCACATGCCTTAGCATGGTAAATCCTATTTTATGATTAATTACAAGCTGGGGGAAACAAGGGTGTTTCAATTCCCTCCCCCTTAAAGGAACATCGTTCTCAGTGTTCTTTCTCAAAACACATGTCATGCCTTTCTCATTCATTTGTTTCAAAAATCTTGACCCTTCTTCCTCGGTCAAGTCCTTTTTCAGACCTTTAATCTTGCTCACCTTCTTTCAATAATTCTTGGACAACAAGCACATTAATCATAGTCTTATGCAAAAACATTGCATAAAAAAAATAAAAAATTCTAGGAAAATTGTATAATCTTAGCACAATAATTATCTACGTCGTTTGTGGATTTGTATCCACATGGTTGTTTTGTTATCCATGATCATTTCTTTTCCTTGACATACCCATTGGGTGCATGATCCGAATTCAATATTTTACAAGAACTATAATGGTTTCATATTCCTTGCGGTCACTCACCCTCCAGGCCCAGGCTTAGGCATCCCCTTCTCTGCTATACAGTCCCTCGGGTGATCCATATTGCCTTTCCAAGGTTTTCTCGCACAAGAAGAACTACCCATCGTGTGCATGATCCCAATTCAATAGTTTACAAGAACTATTAAGGTCTCCTCTTCCTTGTGGTCACTCGCCCTCCATGCCTAGGCTCAAGCATCCCCTTCTCTGCTATAGAGTCCCTCGGGCGATCCATCTTGCCTTGCCAAGGTTTTCTCGCACAAAACGAATTACAGAGACTCTGTCAAGTCTTACAGTCGAGGCCTCCCTCAGACTTTCTCTGACAAGGCATCCCTCCATCTTGTGTTACCTCAACACAATATATTCTAGGCGATCATGGCTTACCATGGGGTTCTCATGGCTCAGCAGTAGCCATTTTTCATGGTTTTACATCTTGAAAACCTTCCGACTCAGCTAAAGTTAGGGACGAAGGTTACTCTCCTTCTCCCGACTCAATCATAGATAGGGACTAAGGTTATTCTCCTTCTCCCAAGTCAGTCTTTATTTCATGTGATCAGATTATACTATTTCTCACCTGTATCACAGACATATAAAAATTCACGAGACACCATCATAAATTTTTAAATTCAAAATTTTCTTGTAAATCTGTGACCCACAAATATCCAAATTCCACATTTTTTTTCCATATTTGTTTCGCATAGGAAACAAATTCATAATTATGGAACTTTCCTTCCAATAGTGGTTTGTCTCACCAGGCAATTGGTCTTCCTTATGGCTTACAATGCTGCCATATCCAAGACCCATTTCCTCCTGCAATTTCAACATTCCTCAGCCAAACAAATTGTTAGTTTTCATGCACATTACCTTTTCAAAATCAAGCATACTAACAGTCCAAGTCATTTTCATCTATTCAATGATACAAAGAAAAAGGATACATCATCCCTTACCTATGCATCATTTCAGCCAACCAAATTTTTCAGAATGTAATTCAGATATCAATTGACCTTAATGAATGTGCCAACTTTCATGGCCACATTCATATCCAATGCACCTTTGCATTGATTTTAAGTTTCCCACACTTTACAACAAGTAATTTTTCATGGTGCATTGGAGCTTAGCCAAGATTTTCACCATATGGTTTATTCATTCTCATTCATTGTTACAACAGGACTATGCTTCCGACTATAGGATCATCACGATTCCCAAATCAGTACACATGAAACTCAAAAGTTTCACATGAATGCCTTTAAGTATTCTTCCTCCATAAATAACGAGGGTGCCAACACTCATAGCCACCCAAATTAGTTTTCCTTCAGCGCTTACATAATGTAAGAAAAACATTGGAAGGTCCTCCTTTCTTACTGAAAAATCCATTGTCTGCCACCTTATGCAACATGCGTTCCCTCAATGCATTCCATGCAGCGTGCCATCTATGAGCACTTTTGTTTCCAATCGTTCCTTGATTGGTCCATGTATTCATGACATATCAGTTCATGGATTCTTTCGAGGATTACAATCAGTCTTTACTACCAGAGGTTCACACCTCCATCATTCGGGTTATCCTTCCTGAATCATACCCTACTTGGGTATCCAAGGCATACAACTTCCTTTCAACGTTCCATACCTAACATTAAGACCATAAAACATTTCAGAAGGGATTCTTACCTAATCCTATCATACCTTGTGCCACATAGGCATGAAATTTTTTTATACCGGTTTTGGCTGTTAGCACCCCCTCTGATATTATCCCATCAGTGGTTCTCCATGGGGACTTTTAAAGTCCCTTAAACAATCTTTCAACAAGAACCTTCTCATAGTCATCCTCTAATTGAGGTTGTTCGTTATTGGAAACTGTCTTTCTCAACAGTTCCAATCTATTTCTTTCTACACATGACATTCATCATAAACACATTAGTCGTCATGTAAATTAAAAATGCAAGTACCATAACATTTAACTTAATAAAACATTTTCAGACATGTCCTAGCATATCTATATGCACTTCATCACATTATCCTTAATGTTTTCATGAGTGCAATACCGACAGTTCTCAACGGTTTCTGCAGTAATACAATCCTCATCAGTCTAGTGTCAAAACATCTACTTCTATTAGTAAATCATCTTTCTCATTCCAGAGGGAACATAAAACATAATAAGAAAAGAGATAGTGGCTCTCCCCTTCTTCCGATTCTTTCTACACTGCCTGGGGCTTTCCATCCTAGTTGAGTTATCTCTAAAGGCCTTACTTCCATTTCTTAACATGGATTCAACCAAGCCTATTCAGTCAAACATACTCCTTTATTCATTCATTAGTCTCCTATTCATTACATGATGCTTTCAAAATGTAATCCAAGATTCTTATATATATATATATATATATATATATATATATATATATATAAAAGCTTGTAGTTCACTGCTCAGTTTCTCAACAGTTACTAAGGTCATGAATCTGACCCCCTAAGTCCTGACAGAGTTTTCACGCATTTCTTCCACAGGGGACTCCTTCAGCATGCAACTTCCTTATTGCACATCCATCACTATCTGTGTCAGACTCAACCTCGAGTTAGCTTTTATCTGTTTACCAAATATTCCCTAAGGAATATAAACATGCATCTTTGTCATGTACCCAAATTATGTATCCATACATATTCTGGTTTTCTTAAATTACATCCATGATGTACTTAACCATATTAATGATCCTAAACCTGCCTGTAGCGGTCATAGGTATGTTTCATATCCCACCTACATCTCTACTTTTAAGATCAGTCAATTCAGGATTGTTCACAATCCTTCTCATGTGATTCTCAAAGTCATAATCATTTGCCTCTTATTATGACAATAGAGCATCTTTTCTCATTTACCCTTCTATCTAATTATATTAGTACTCCCCGAGGAAAGAGAATACTTTCCCCTCACGCTATTATTTGGAAAAAAACTTTCATGACTCTTCAGAATGGAGTCATCCATACATCCATAGTATTCATTTAATCTGGACAAGAGAAATTCTTGCTTTATATTTCACTCATTAGGGAAGCCATATGGTGCCTACAATTATACCATTTCATCATACATGTGCATCACTTGCACATTTAATATCATTCATACCTAACTGGTATTGATATCAGGTTTCATATTAAGAATCTTCACAATGCATTAAACCCATTCACTCAAGCATAATTAAACACAACTAAGTATTCATCATGCTAGTTTACTTCTTAAACCCTTTCCATGTCATTCACACACACAAACATATCAGGATTATATATCCTCTTCCCAAGGATCTTCCAAGCATCCTTATGATCATGTATACATATTCGTGTATATGTAGGTGCATCTATTGCACCTATTTACCTAATGCATTCACTTGATAGTTTAATTTAATCAATAGTGTCCTTTAGTTTGAGATTTCCATCACTTACAAGACTAATATCACAGTCATATCTTATATTGATGTTTCCTTCTCTCAAGGAAATAACCAACTTGGGTCACTTTCCTCTTTATGCAACAACGTCTAGCAAGAAAACCTTCTTGCCTCAGCGTCCATAGGGTTTTACCCATCTCACTTTTCTCTGGTCATGAGGAGTTATATACTCTGATTTTAATATAAAGAAGTAACTATAACTTCCAGGGATCCTACCTAATCCTATCAGATTCCTTTAAGCCCACAAAGGTATTAACCATTATATAATCCACCATCATCAGTACCTAAAGTTCCAACTGCCCATGCTTAGAAGCAGTGTTGTGAACACCACATCATTCGTCCTTCGGGCTTCAGCTTCTCTTGACAGAACCCTGCCACCTTCAGCTATCCACATTCAAGTCTTATTATAAATGTTAATTATCATATCCCTACTCCGGTAAGAGTAGTTATCACTTTGACAAAGGGATAAAGAAATTCTTTTGCTGAAATTCGACAAGAATTCCCAAAATCACAGGTTCAATCTGCAGTCCTTCTCCTCAAGGAGTAAATGCATATAACAATACCTCCTTATGCGATTCATACATGAGCCCAAGCAATCCAAGTGTTGTAACCATGCTCTGATACCAATTTGTAACACACCCACGATGGGGCATAAAAATTTTCCCTTTTCTTAAAGGACAAAATCTCCATTCATGGTTTCTAATTTGGAAAGTCGAGGAACTAGTCCGACCTCCTGGTCAAGGATCTACGATTTTGAAGCCAAACAACTCTCTGAGACCTTGATGTTCTCATACTGTAATTAAACATAGAACATTTTGGCTTCTTGGTGCAGGTTTAAGGGCACCCGCGACCTTCCCTTTCACGCCCCTGCGAAATCTCAGAGTACTGGGCGCTAGCTCTTTTTCTGGATAAGCCCCCTCTTGATGTGACATTGGGTGATGACCTTACGGGACCGCATGATTGCGGACGTAGACAAAGGCGGTTTGAGTCAAAATACTTTTCGGCCCGTAATTCTCCTCGAGACTCCACGTGTCCTCTTTTCAAATCCACAGTTTGAGTTGCGGCCCGCCCTCAACTTTTTAACGTTTGTGCAACTCCTATCCCCGCAATGATATGGGATCGTCGATCTCCTGATATTGACGGTACTTCGAAAACATATCTTCCCCTCTCATACCTACAGATCATATCTGACCTCTTGCAAAATCAACAGACGTGATCTCCTTCGTGATTTCGGGTTTTGGGAGTTTCAACTCTCAAAACTCTTCTCTCTTCCGTACTTCAATCTTCTGAGTTGACGATCTGTGGAAATATATCCTCCTAATTGATGATGTTGCCTTTACTTCGGGTGGTTGAACTTTCAACTGGATCAACAGTCTTGTGGCCCTCTTCTTGATCAACGGTCGAGATCTCCTTCGGGTTTCAGACTTCTGAGATCTCAAATCTCAAACTTCACCCTTTTTCCCAATGGCTTTTATCCGGAGGCTATAATCCACTGATGTGTTTCCTCTTGATCTGATGATTGAGGATTACTTCGGGTCTTTACCCGGAGTCCACTTATTTTATACACGTCTCCCTTAGATCAGACGACTACGAATTACTTCGGATATTTATCCGGAGTTCTCAGATTTTCGCCACGTCTCCCTTGGATCTGAAGTCTATGAATTACTTCAGATATTTATTCGTAGTTCTCAGATTTTCACCATGTCTCCCTTGGATCTGACGGCTCAGATCCACTTCGGGTGATCCAACGCTTGATATTCACTTTGGATGATCTGATGACTCAACTTCACTTCATTTGATCCGATGGTTGAGATTTACTTTAGATTTCTGAAAGTTCAGACTTCAATAATCTCAACTTTCAATCCTTGCCTTCTCCTGAATAGACAATATCTGATAGCTCAGATTCACCTTGGCGATCCAATGCTTCAGATTTACTTCGGGTGATCTGACAGCTCAGATCTGCTTTGGTTGATTGGACGATTGGGATTCGCTTCGAATTTCCAAGACTTCGAACTTCACGAATCTCAAATCTCAACTGAGAAAATCTCAAATGGATTTCCCGAAGCTGTTGATATGATGACTCAAATTCACTTTGGCAATCCGACGCTTGAGGTTTTTTTCGGGTGATATGATAGCTTAGATATGCTTCGGCTGATCGGGCGATTGGGATTCGCTTCGGATTTCTGGGACTCTGAACTTTGTGAATCTCAAATCTCAACTGAGAAACTCTCGAATGGATTTCCCGAAGCTGTTGATCTGACGACTCAAATTCACTTTGGCAATCTGACGCTTGAGGTTTATTTCAGATGACCCGACGCTCGGAATTTACTTCGGGTCTTCACTCGGAATCCACATATTCACACCACCTGTCCTCTAGATCTGAGGGTTGACGTTTGCTTCGGGTCTTCACCCGAAATCCACATATTCACGCCACCTGTCCTCTAGATCTGATAGTTCAGATCTACTTTGGACGATCTGACGGTTGATGTTTACTTCGGGTCTTCACCCATAATCCACAGATTCACACCACCTGTCCTCTAGATCTAACGGTCCAGATCTCTTTGGCTCTACGATGCTTCGGCCCTTCGGTGATTCGACCCTTCGAAACATCGATGCTTCGAGCTTTAGGAGTTTCAACTCTCAATCTAAAACTCTCGAAGTGATTTATCCAGAGTTACTAATCTGTTGATGCGTGTCCCCTGGCAATCAATGACCATGACTTACTTCGGCTATTTGTCCTCCTCCTTGTCCACAATCCTCCGAAGTTGTGGATCTTACGCCACCCGTCCACCTTAACGATGGATGGTCCCAATTTACTTCGGGACTTCGGGACTTTGACAAGTCCACTCTCCTACACAAACAAGGGTTAAGTCTCATGCATTTACTTCTGGATCCAATGGTTACTGATCCTTCGTGCTTAGATCCAACAAATGGGATCCATTCCTCTCCTCTGCACTTCCTTTGCTCACTGGATGCTGATCTAATTGTCCAGGATCCTTTCCACAACCGATTTGACAGCTGTTGTCGCTCCTCCTCCTGAGATTTCGAATTCCTCTAGCTTAGAGGATTTTCTAAGTATTCAAAGGCCTCGACCTTTGTTCCTCCTATGAGTCTGTCTCTTGGACCTCATCTGCACTTCTAAAAATCGCTTATCTATTATGAGCTTCAGGACTTGGAATAAGTCATACTCTTGTGCCCTCTTATCACTTTCTCTTCTAAGCTTCAACTTCTCAGACCTCGAAGGTCTCTGTCCCTTCTATTCCTCAAAGGGATGTATGTGCTCTCCTGGAAAATTTCGCTCAAGCACTCCTTACTGAGATACAGAGTGTTCAGTAACTTTGTGAGTGTCTCCTAAGTGCTCTGTAACTTCACATTCAGGGTTTTTCTCACTCCAACATGTGAATATCCCGAAGCACGGACTCTGAATCTCATAGATCGGATGGTCGAGAAGGATCCCGACGGATCCATAGATCCACAATCCATATTAACTTCGAGACTTTGGGGATTTTTACTTCCCTTAAGAAAAAATCACAGTTCGTCGAACTCACGAAGTCCAAAGGACTCAAGGGGTTAACTCCTGCACTCCTTTTTGTATCTAATGGTCACAATGGACCTTGGCTCTTTCCGAATAGATTTCTCATTTTTTCATCATCCGAACAAAGGATCCTTCCCTTTTGATTCTTCAATCTCACTACTCTTCTTGAGCTTTATTATCTCTGAAAGGATTAATAGATTTGCGCTCTTTCTCTTGGACGTAACACTTGGAAGAATCCTTTCGCGCACCCCTTACGCTCATTCCTCAACTCTAGAACTTAAGTGGTTCTCGATCTTTGTTTGCCTCGCAGAGAGCCTGTGCATGCATTCACTATCTCTCCTGAGCTTTAATAGACTCTATCCTCCAAGGGACTTAGAATGACTAGGAGGGTCGACATGCATACATGAAACTATGCCCAAGGTCGACAAACTCATAGTTCGTGGTTCTAGCTTAATCCCCCACAGGAAGACAATATTTACAAGTATAAAACATATCCCATCCATATAATTTCCTACTTTCTAATTATACAATCAAGCAGACACCAAAAAGAGGTACAATATAAATCACTAAGAAAACATATCTATCCTTGCAACATTCACAGGATATCCAACTTTAATTCACAGTACTAATTAAATACACAAGATATGTGATTTACTTATCTATTACAGTTGGTAGCCAACTAACTTACTGTGGGTGTTCGTCCTTCCACCCGACCAAAGGCTCAGAGGTGTTCATTCTTAACACTCTGGCTACCCCCATGTCAAGCCATGATATCACCAGGGAACTCTTGTAGTTCTCAAGGACTCTTTCTCTGTTTCAACTTCTGCTCGGGTTCTATTCTCTGCAAACTTTCAGAGATTTCCTTCTCTGTTATGGCCTCGACGAGATTTATCAGATGCTCACTCAACATCAAGCTCACAGACTTCTCTTCCTTCTCTACTGGAGAGCTTTGTGCATTCTCCTTATCCATTTGTATATCTTTCTTCCAAGATGGTTCTCGACCCATCCTGTTCCTTCTGTCAGAAGGGAACTGTAGTCAGCTTGGCCTGTCACACCCAGTGGTAATTTGGGATGACATTCTGCAGTTTTGGCCATGCTTTCATTCATGGGAGTGGTTGATAATTCAACCACTGGTCCTTTCTTCATTAACTGATTTCTCTCCTTGGGATCCTAAGGAGGTTTACTATCCTCATCAAGGGAATTTCTGGTTATTTGATATAATGACCCTCCCTTACATTTTTCAAATTCTTTCCTCTAGTGATATCATGGCCAGTACATTCAAGGCTTCACCCCCATAGTCAGTTATTGGAAAATCAAACTATAATACATTACATTGTCCACATGCATTAGCATGGTAAATCCTATTTTATGATTAATTGCAAGCTAAGGGAAACATGGGTGTTACACTCCACCTTGTTATTCACCTCCATGCTCCTATTATCATTTGACATGGTGTTTTCCTTTTGTTTCATTTAGTGTTTCGTCTTCTTTCCTTGTGGCTTGTCTTGGAAACCCCATTTTTTTTGTTAGTGTAAGGGTGTGGCTCAATTATTCATTCCACTTGTCTCAAGGAAGTGGTAAACCCAAAATTTGTTCAAGGTCTCCTCACTTATTCCTTTTGCATTGGTAGGTTTGCTATTTTGGGCTTGTGAGTCATCACACAATGGTTAAGTGGTGACCAAGACCTATCCTTATTTAAAAAAAAAATTGTGTTTATATCAAGTGCTTCCTTGTGGTTTCATTTCCTTCTCCTTATTGTTCACCTTTGTTTCTATCTTCTCATTCCACATGGTGTTTTCCTTGTGTTTTATTTAGTGTTTGGTCTTCTTTCCTTGTGGGTTGTCTTCGCAACATCATATTTTTGACAGGTGTAAGGATGAAATCTCATTTATTCTATACCATTCATCTCAAGGAAGTAGGATGCCTTGGAAATTCGTTCAAGGTATTCACACTTCTTCTTTGTGCATGAGTAGGATTTCCAATTTGGGCTTACAAGTCATCTAAGAAAATATAATTGGTGACAAAGACCTTTCCCTATTTGACAATTTTGTTGACTTTTTACCAAGCACTACCTTGTGGTTTCATTGCATCTACCTTGATCTTCTCCTTTGTCGTCATATTCTTGTTCCACATGGTGTTTTCATTGTGTTTATTTAGTGTTTGGTCTTCCTGCCTTGTGTCCTTTCTTGGAAACCCCATATTTTTGGTAGGTGTAAGGATAGAAATGTATTTATTCCATTTTACTCATCTCAAGGAAGTGGAAAACCCCAAGTTTGTTCAATGTCACCTCACTTCTTCATTGTGCATGGGTGGGCTTGCCAGTTTAGGCTTGCAAGTGATCTCAAGAAGGTTAAGTGGTGACCAAGACCTCTCCTTAACTGAAAAATTTTGTTTTTTTTTTACTAAATACTCCCTTGTAGTTTTATTTCCTCTTGTTTTTAAGCTTTGTCTTCCTGTTCTTGTTACACATGGTGTTTCCATTGTGTTTCATTTAGTGTTTGGTCCTTTTTCCTTGTGGATTGTCTTGAAACCCCATAATTTTGGTATGCATAAGGATGACAACTCGTTTATTCCATGCCACTTGTCTCAAGGAAGTGTGAAACCCCAAATTCATTCAAGGTCTCCTTATTTCCTTATGCATGGGTGGGCCTAATTTGGGATTTCCAATTTTCACAAAAAGGTTAAGTGGTGATGAAGAGCTCTACTTATTTAACAATTTTGGTGTGTTTCTATCAAGTGATCCCTTGTGGTTTCTTTTCCTTTTCCTTGTTGTTCACCTTTGTTTCTATCTTCTCATTCCACATGGTGTTTTCTTTATGTTTCATACAATGTTTGGTCTTCTTTCCTTGTGGCTTTTCTTGGAAACCTCATATTTTTTATAGGTGTAAGGATGACATCTTGTTTATTTTACAATAGCAACCATCTCAAGGAAGTGGGAGAACCTATAAATTTATTCAAGCTCTTCACAGTTATTTTTGCATGACTAGGCTTGCGAATTTGGGCTTACAAGTAATCTAAAAAAATATAAGTGGTGACAAAGACCTTTCCCTATTTCATAATTTTGTTGTCTTTTTACAAAGCACTCCAATGTGGTTTCATTGCATCTACGTTCTTTTTCTCCTTTGTCTTCCTCTTCTTGTTCCACATGGTGTTTTCCTTGTGTTTTATTTAGTGTTTGGTCTTCCTGCCTTGTGGCATGTCTTGGAAACCCCATATTTTTGGTAGGTGTAAGAACATAAATGTGTTTATTCCATTATAATCATCTCAAGGAAGTGGAAAAACCTAAGTTTGTTCAAGGGTTCCTCACTTCTTCCTTGTGCATGGGTGGGCTTGCCAATTTGGGCTTGAAAGTTATCTCATAAAGGTTAAGTGGTGATCAAAACCTCTCCTTAATTGACAATTTTGTTGTCTTTTTACTAAATACTCCCTTGTAGTTTTATTTTCTCTGCCTTGTTGTTCACCTTTGTCTTCTTATTCTTGTTCCACATGGTGTTTCCCTTGTGTTTTGTTTAGTGTTTGGTCATTTTACCTCATGAATTGTCTTGAAAACCCCATAATTTTGTTAGGCATAATGATGTAAGCTCGTTTATTCCATGTCACTTGTCTCAAGGAAGTGTGCAACCCCAAATTCATTCAAGGTCTCCTTAGTTCTTCCTTGTGCATGGGTGGGATTTCCAATTTAGGCTTGCAAAATTCCTCTCATAAAAGTTAGGTGGTGACCAAGACCTTTCCTTATTTTACCATTTTATTTTATTTTTACCAAGTGATCCCTTATGGTTTCATTACCTTCACCTTGTTGTTCAACTTTGTCTTCATCTTCTCGTTTTGCAGGGTGCTTGTCTTGTGTTTCAACTAGTGTTTGGCCTTATTTCATTGTGGCTTGTCATAGAAACCCCATATTTTTGGTAGGTGTAAGGATAGTAGCTTGATTATTCAATTACACTCCTCTCAAGGAAGTAGGAACCCCAAATTCATTCAAGGCATTCCCACTTATTCCTTGTGAATAGGAAAGTTTGTCAATTTGGGCATGCATGTTGTCTTAAAAAAGTTAAAATGGTGACCAAGACCTCGCCTTATTTAACAATTTTGTTTTCTTTTTACAAACAACTACATTTTGGCTTCATTGCACTCTCCTTGCTGTTCACATTTTCCTTCCTCTTCTCATTCCTCATGGTGTTTTCCTTGTATTCAGTTGAGTGTTTTCTCTTCTTTCCTTGTGGCTTGTCTTCACAACCCCATTTTTTTGGTAAGTGTAAGGATGGAGGCTCATAACTATTCCATGCTACTTTTCTCAAGGAAGTGGGAAACCCCAAATTCATTTGGTCTCCTCACTTTTTCCTTGTGCATGAGTGAGCTTGCCAATTTGGGCTTACAATTCATCTCAAAATATTTAATTAGTGACCAAGACCTCCACTTTTTTGACAATTTTGTTGTCTTTTTACCAAGCACTACCTTTTTGTTTCTTTTCCTCTTCTTTGTTGTTCACCTTTATTTTCCTCTTCTATTTCTGCATGGTGTTTTCCTTGTGTTTTTCTTAGTGTTTTGTCTTCTTTCCTTATAACTTGTCTTGGAAATCTCATAATTTTGGTAGGTGCAAGGATGATGACTCATTTATTACATGCCACTTTTCTCAAGAAAGTGGTAAGCCCCAAATTC
Source organism: Picea engelmannii (assembly GCA_009831015.1). Classification (NCBI taxonomy): domain Eukaryota; kingdom Viridiplantae; phylum Streptophyta; class Pinopsida; order Pinales; family Pinaceae; genus Picea; species Picea engelmannii. The sequence goes on from ML812259.1 coordinate 93,439, forward strand.
ATTCAAGGTCTCTTCACTTCTTCCTTGTGGGCAAGTGGGCTTGTTAATTTGGGATTGCAAGTCATCTCAAAAAAATTATGTGGTGAAGAAGGCCTCTCCTTATTTGAATTTTTTTTGTCATTTTACCAATATCTCCCTTCTGGTTTTGTTGCCTCTACCTTGATTTTTGCCTTTGTCTTCGTCTTCTCATTCCACATGGTGTTCTCTTTTTTTAGTGTTTGGTCTTCTTGCCTTCTATCTTGTCATGGAAACCAAATATTTTTTGTAGACGTATGGATGGTGGATCATTTATTCAATTCCACTATGCTCAAGGAAGTGGGAAACCTATTGGCACCCAATGTTTTTGGTAAGATTTTTGTCACAAGGGCAGACCCGGGGTTCAACGCTATAAAAGTGCACCAAAAAAACCCTAACTATCGTCCCTTTTGGAAACACCTGCGAAGCAAATGAAGTATCACCCGAGGTAGAGGAAGGGGTGGTTGCAAGACTCAAGTGTCTGGAACCTTAGCTGGGACACAGGTCTGTGATTACAACACTTAGCAAGCACTTAGCATAGATCATTCATTAATATTCCACTTAGATCTACCCCACTGACATAACAGAGCATTGCAACATTCACTTAGGTCTAGGTTATTTTAGCACTTAGCAACAACAAGACAGATCAGATCTGGTATGCCAAGCACTTAGCATATTCATACACATCGTATTTAGCATTCATATACATCTCTAGCACTAAGCATAAGAAAGTCTATCTATTCACATCTAAGCACTTAGCAATACAAAACGTCTAAGAATAATCACAAAGCACAACACACTGTATTTACGTGGTTCACCCCCACCCTTGGGCTACATCCACCAACTCTTCTTCTTTATTAGCTTCAATCAATCTGGTTACAGCAAAGAGCTATCAAAATCCTACTCCGCATAAGACAAGAGATATGTACGCACCTCACCAAATCCTCTTTCCTCGAGTAGATCTAGAACAAAGCCTCCTTACAATATGTGCACTCAACACTTACAACACTTTCACTCAGCCCTGCAAATCAATTACATAGATCAATTCTAGCACTAATCCCTTGGCATACTTCTCCCTTACTTACATCGCCTAGATATCTATTTATACATTACAAAAGTTGGCCTAAGTGTGGGTAAACCCACAGGCCGACATCCCTTTCCCATTACATATTCCCAAAAACACAAAAAGGACCCAAAAAATGGGGTCTAGCTTCCGTAATCTTCACTTCGCTTTGCACTTTGTTTTCGACAGGCTGTCGAAGTCCCAAAAATGGTCAAATATGACCAAGTGTTTCTCAAAACTTGGTCAAGGGCCAACATGCCCCCAACACTCACCTGTGACTCATCCCGAGTCACTCAGGTCTGATCAATTCTACCTCGAATGCCTCGAGCTGCTTCGACCTACTACTGTGCCATGACCTCTTGCTCAAAAAACTCTTGGATGAGTGCGTTATTCACTGGCCCTTCTAGGCATTGTTGTGCTGAATTCATGACCTGCTCTAGCTCTATTCCTTGGCTCTGAATCTCTGTAAATAGTTGACATTCCTTATCCTGCACATGTTGAAGTTGTTGAGTTACTTCCATTACCTTTCTCTAGATTGTATGGATCTGTTGTTGGGTGGTGCGATGCCCATGATACCACTTCATTATATCTACGAGTGATAGGGTCTTTAGCTGCACCTGTAGATTTTTGGCTTCATGCTTCACCTCCTAGAGTTGCGACTCCAATTTATGCAATTATGGATTCTCGGTTAGGTTCTCATATATCTACGCACTTCTGCTACTTAACTATTTGCATTCCTTGGTGAGTGCTTTAATTATTTCTACTATGCTCCAGGCAGTCATTTATCATTGGTTGCACACTTCTTGTGGGGTACTTGGCATAGTCTAAAGCTCTAATTCCATGACTCTTTGTTGAAGTTTCTGAATAACTTCAGCAAGCTTCATCACTTGGCATTCTATGGGTTCTTCTGCCTTCTTCTCTAAGATGGTCACATAGAAAAATGCTATGTTGACTACTTCTTCAATCCCGATCTGCTTCGCAAGAAACTTCTCTTTCTCTTTTTGGATCTTCACTCTATCTTCTTCAAATTTCGCTTGGAGAGTGTCCTTCTCTTATTGTGTAGCTCGACGTTGTTCGATGATTTCCTCATGTGCTTTCTTTAAGGTCTGGGTGGCCTGTGTTGTTTCTTCCTGTGCTTTCTGAAGGCGTACTTCGACTATGCCAGTAATATTGTGGAGTTGAATTGGTTCATCTCCCTCTTCTGTTGTTCCTTCTGGAAGGGGTGCAGTCGAGACTGCGTGGCTAGACTGAAGTTCCTGCTACACTCCTTGGAGCTCGATCTCAATTATGTTGTACATTGTCTCTTACTTAGCTTCCTACTTTTCTGTTATCTCTTCTATAGATTCATTCATAGCTATGTTGAGGAAACTGAAGTCATCTGGAGTGAGCGTGATCTGCATCTTAGTTACGGGTGCTTTCGATTTCTTCCAGGAGGAAGGTTCTAGAGGCGAACCCTTCCTCTTCTTTATGATTTCTACTTCGTCTTCTGGTCTTTGTTCGACTTCTTCTAAGTCTTCGCCTTCACCTCCTTGATCTGGTGTAATGGAATCCGTCCTCATAGATAGGCTGTCTATATCTTGGACTTCCTCAACCTTCTTCGTCTTCTTTGTTTTCTTTGTCTTCCTGGGCCCAGGTGTATCCTACGCAGCTTCTGGGCTGTCAATGTCAGACATTTCTGCAGGGTCTGCCAAAACAAGGAGATCTGCCGACCATTCCTTGGTGATCTCCTCCAGGTCTTCTTCTGTCATCTTATAATAAGACTAAATTTGTTCCTTATGCTCATCAGCACGTGCTATAATATATATGAAATGGCAGTCTGCACTGAACTTCATCAAAGGTTGAAACCTATGTAAAGTATTCGGGGTCATGCGAGGCTTGTACTGGATGGAGATCTTCAATTGGGTGTAGTAGGTATGGAAGACGACATTGGATTTCCACTGCTTGTTCATATCATTCGAGTACCATAGTGTACTAAACTTCGTGGCCAATGGCTCAAAGGGGTCGATTTCTAGGAGGGTTGTACCTTTCGGTAGCTCCCATGCAATCCAAGCTATAAGTATGAAGATCCAGCTAAAATGGAATTCATGCCCTTGATCCTGGGATTCTATGCAACCAATATCTAGTTGATTTACTAGGTACTTCGCCAGTTCATCTGTAGTCACTCTGTGCACTTCCCTGCGAGGTCGACTACAAAGCTGTATACTAGTGTGGGTCGATTCTTGCATACCAAATTCCCTGTGATCAGTTGGCAGGCGAGGCGCACTGCGCCACTTTCAATAGAAGCTACCTTATAGCCTCATGCACCTTTCTCAACATCACCATAAGATTCTTTGATATTCTAAGTAAGAGCGCGATCTACGGTCTTTCTAGGATAGTAATCATGGGGATCAGGGCCCTGCATGCTAAGATCGATGATCCAATTGATCAGTGCTGGATCAATTGTTATGCGACGGTTTAACCATAATTATTCTCCATGGTAACTCGTCAGCAATATCTTCACACAAGAATTCACCTCCTGGTGTCTTCCAAAGTGCGGTATCTTCATAACGTTGAGCAGAGTGGACTGTGTGAGGTTCATCGTCCATTGCTGAGGGACGATCTTCGAATTCATTCCCTTGGTTCTGGTTAGGTACTTTTACGGGGCAAGCATGCTGTAAAATTTACGATCCCCCATGTTGAAGTCACTAAATTTCAATGCTGCAATCTTTTCGTGATCTACGCAGACTGCGCGTACCCCTTTTGGCAAGTACGTAGTGACTAGAGTGTACTCAAAGTCTCTAGGCACACTGTCTTTGTTGATCGTACTGCTCAGATGTGGTATATAAGCAGGTAGGATGGATGGAACCAACTTTGCGTTGGCCATATCATCTTTATGTTTGGTTCTTATTTCTGTGCCGGTTCGGGATGTTCCTGCTCAAGTAGTCGATGGGGAGGCTTGCACTCCTCTCGTCGATGATGCCTCTAAACCTGTAGACAATCCTCTCTCCAACATGACTCTTTCGGCTCTGAGGCTAGCGAGTACCTCTCTTACAGATTCTTCAGCTGCGCTAAAATTGTCGGACATATACGCTCAGGATCAATATCTCTGGTTCTCAAAGTAACATAGGTACTGTAATAGGGTAGAGAGTAAGAGTGGAATAATCACTATTCACAATTCATGTAGTTTGTGGACTCAAATTCGCAATTAGCAAAAGTGTCTTCCGTGCATGGCGCGATGGAATAAGTAAGTAACTCTGTAACATATTGTTTGTAATGGATATGGGGCTTCATTAACTCTTGTTATGTCCGTTATGGCGTGGTCTAATGGTCTGGTGATGATCCATCAATGATTTTCAATCTGTTCAGAGCACTAGCCGAACGGATATATCGGCCTCCAACAACTATATTGCTTTGCCATGGTGAAGTGACCCATGTCGTTGTTCTGATATCTCGACGAAGCTCCAATTTTGCAAAGTTTATTTCTGAGAGGTTCCCTATGGAACCCTCTATAGCTTGTCGATCTTAGCTCTCTTTTTACTTAGCTTCCTATCCTTCTTCCCCGTGAGCTTCGTCTCAGTAGTTATTTTCCCGTTTTGATCCTTATTTTCCTTGGGCATAGTCACTTCGTGTTCCTAAGGTTCTTTCCCAAGACTCATGGGTACTACTTCATCTATATCTGATACATATACTCCAATCTTCTATGAGTCCCCTAATGCTTTTGCAGCTTTGACATATGAGATTCTAGTGTCAAATTGCTTTGATTTGTTATCCTGTTCCTCAATCAACTATGTGATCCTTCTGGTCATGAAATATTTTAACTCTTGTCTCTGCTGTTCTAAAACCTTTTATTCTTCCTTCTTCCTAGCTTGATCTCTTTCAATCCAAGGTTTTCCAAGTAACATAGTAAACTAGGCGTTGTCCTCCATAGATTTGATAATCTCAAAATATTCCTCTGTCAAAGTTCTATTGACATTCATAGATGTCTGAGTGAGCCTTCCACATAGGTTTACCAGTTTCCCTCTGAATAACCCTATTCCACTTAGTGAAGGGATCATAGCAGACCTGCCTATAGCTTCCAAAGTTCTCTCTGTCATAACATTCACTTTTGTTTCCTCATCCAGAACACGGTCAATGTCGAAGTCTCCTATTCTTACATCGATGCACTCTTTTTCATTAAAGACCTTTGATAATCTAACATGTCGGTGGTCATTCAAGGTGTATTTCATCTGTAGTAATAACTTTTTTTATTCTCTCTGGGGTTCTGCTATTTCTGGATATTCCTTAGGGTTTTCTTCATTTAGATTCATGCCTTCAATCTTAGCAATCATTCTAGGGCAATCCAATACTTCGTGGTCCAAGGCTTTGCAACAGAGACAACTAGATCTCTCACCAGGGCATTCCTTAGCAAGATATCCCGGTATTCTGCAACTATAACATAGGGTTAATCCTCTCTTTCTCTTAAATTATCCCCAACTTATTTTGTACTACGCACCAGGATCATGGTAGCTAGCCTGCAAAAATTAATTTCTAGGATCCTGCATCCATTTGTTAGTCCAAACATTCTTTCTATGCATAGGCATACCATATCTATCAGATCTGTTCATATCAAACTTTCTTTCATCTATTAATGCCCTAGTTTTCAAGCTAGGACATAGTCTATCAAACATAACTAGATCCATGCTCTTCAAATAAAAAATTTCACTTATCTTACTTCTACAGAGCTCAAAGCTTTCAGATCTAAAAACTTTTAACTATTCTTACCTTTATCATAGCACTGATCTTACAGATCTTACCTCTTTTCTTCAGAAACTTCCACTTTTATTTTTCTTAGAGCACAAATCATTTAGATCTCGCTTCTTTTCTTTAGATCCGGCCTTCTCTTTTCAGATCAAGTAAAATACTGCGCACTAGGGCACAAATCCACGCACAGAGCTTCCATAGTTTCAAGACGAATATTTGCACAAGGATTCTTCTCCCTTAGTTCCCAACAATCACAGTTTCAGTCCCGACAATAGAACCATTTATTGGCACAAGGGAAAACCTGGGGTTCAATGCTATAACATCGCACCAAAAAAACCCTAACTACCGACCCTTTCGGCAACACTTGCGAAGCAGATGAAGTCTCACCCGAGGTAGAGGCAGGGGTGGTTCCAATACTCAAGTGTCTGCAACCTTAGCTGGGACACAGGTATGTGATTACAACACTTAGAAATCACTTAGCATAGATCATTCATCAATATTCCACTTAGATCTACTCCACTGACATAATAGAGCATCACAACATTCACTTAGGTCTAGGTTATTTTAGCACTTAGCAACAACAAGACAAATCATATATGGTAGACCAAGCACTTAGCATATTCATACACATCGGATTTAGCATTCATACACATCTCTAGCACTAAGGATAAGCAAGTCTATCTAATCACACATACTCACTTAGAAATACAAAACATCTATGAATAAGCACAAAGCATAACACACAGTATTTACGTGGTTCACCCCCACCCCGGGGCTACGTCCACCAACTCTTATTCTTTATTATCTTTAGTCAATCCGGTTACAACACAGAGCTATCAAAATCCTACTCCACATAGGACAGGAGATCTGCGCACACCTTGCTATATCCTCATTCCTCGAGTAGATCTAGCACAAAGACTCCTTACAATCTGTGCACTCAACACTTACAACACTTTCACTCAGCCCTGCAAGTCAATTACATAGATCAATTCTAGCACTAATACCTTGGCTAATCTTCTCCCTTACTTACATCGCATAGATATCTATTTATACATTACAAAAGTGGGCCTAAGCGTGGTTAAAACCACAAGACAACATCTCTTTCCCATTACATATTCCCAAAAACCCAAAAAGGACCCAAAAAAGGGGGTCTAGCTTCCGCAATCTCCGCTTCACTTTGTCCTTCGTCTTCGACAGGTTGTCGAAGTCCCAAAAATGGTCAAATATGACCAAGTGTTCCTCAAAACTTGGTCAAGGGCCAACAAGGCTACAGATTCTCTCAGATCTGCCTTGCATGCACATCAGTTTTTTGTTCACACATTAATAATTGCATGACTTATGGAATAAGGTGAGCATGAAAATTGAGTTGTGTAATGTGTGCAAAAGATCAGAAAGATATTGCATGCATACCGAGTTAGAATAAGATATTCAAGAATCTTCCCAAATAATGAAACCAAACAACACAAGAGATCATGGGGTAGATGATGGATGAGCTGGCAAGTTCATTAGGACTTCCATGCTCCAAAGAGGTTATGTGGGTTGCACGCAGATAGTAGAATCATGTGGAACTAGAAGTCACTAGAGCGAGCGGAGCAAAGAAGAAAACAATGAAGTTCTAGAGAACAAGGTAGAGGAGAAGGAAAAGAGAAAATAAAAGATAATAAAAGAGACTGCATGAGGTCTGGAAGGAGGTGGTCCAAGTTTTGTATGAGTCATATTCTGAGTCTGGAATAGTTTTGTGTGAGTCTATAAAAGCCATGTATATTGTTAGTAATGGAGTCTATTGAGTTATAGAGAAAATTTTAAATAGAGAGTGCTTAGCGCATTGTAGAGCATGAGTTGTAGAATGGATAAAACCACAAAGCATGATTCCCTTTTCAGTGTGGATCTATTGATGTATGCATTTCGGTTTTT
>ML812260.1:17611-27731 GCA_009831015.1 Picea engelmannii
GAAGGCATTTAAGACTATTAAGGCTGTTAGATAGAAATTTATTGTAGATTAGACAGTCACCTTTCGAGAGGGAAAACAGAGTATAGACACCCTCCCTTGTATCATTGTAACATAAGCATTATCAATTGAGAGCAAGAAGAGAGCAGAGCAGAGAGCTTGTGAAGAAACTCCATGTACAGATATTGAATTAATAGAAAAGATTTGATTCAATTCCATGGATGTGTTTGATCTCTGTGTGTTGTTGATATTATGCCTTTGCATGTTTGCTTCCTTTTATGCTTATCTTTTATACGCTGCATATGTGATTGCGTATCAGGTTCGTAACCTGAGGGAATGAGTTTCAATTGTTTCTCTGCTTAGGCTAGGAGATTTTTTGCATCGAGTGCAGTTGAATTCCTCCGCATAGAGTGCGTTGAGGAGGCTAAGTAGTTGAACTTTTGTTCTCTTTTGCCCAGAGCAAATTGGATTGTTCGAACCGTGCAGTCGAGTGCAGGTCGAACTTAGATCTCAGTAGCAATTCTGAGAAGGAAGGGGTCGAGGCTGTTGTGAGCGTGAATATACAGGAACCGGGCGACTTCAACACTTGGAGAGTGGTTGAAGGTCGAAGAATGAGCAGAGTGTGGGAAAGTTCTCTGAAGGAGTCAGAGGAACAAAAGATCAGGAGGAATAGTTCCCTTGGTTCGCTGTAGAACCGAACCCAGTAGAGGTCGCATAGGACGAAGGTGGTAGAGCGGAGGTTTCTTCATAGAGGAAGAGAATCAATGACTTGAATTGTGGAGAGGAGTCACGAAATTTCCGTAGACCGTCGGATCGCAGAGGAGTTGCGAGGGGGTTAACTCGCGGGTGTACGGGAGAACCCATTGACGTCGCACATCGGCAATCGGGGTTGACGAGTGCAAAGATTACATGCACGTCGAAATCGCGATCCGCGATTTCCCGATTTAGTGGGAGCCGTCGATCCTCGGAGAGACAGGTGGCACGAATCCGGAGTATCGGGGTTTCGGTATTCAGGGTTTCCAGCAGCAGGGAAACTTGGTATCGTGGATTCACGATCCGCGAAGTCCCGAGATAACGTGGCAGCGCGCGCCCGGGAGACTAAGCGAAGGACAGGTGGCCTCTCATCGGGGTTCGGCACTTCGGTACTCAGAGGTTCAAAACACAAGGGCTCGGTGTCGCGAGTGATGATATCCTGAGATTTGACCGTTGACCATCGGCGTTCGGGGTTCGGCATTTGATTTCATGAGGATGTTATTGTGAGTCTCGCGATATCGCGAGATCCGATCTCCCGAGTTCTCAAAAGGGAGAATCGTGCGGTAGTATTTCTGTGGGTAAGGAATTCCCGAGGGGAATAAGGAGGGGCTTGAACCCTTCGGGCCGTGGATAGTGAAGGTCCTGGTGGAGCGACCGTCCACTGAGGGGCAGGTTGCCGTCAAGTGGTATCAAAGCAAGGCTGTGGAGTTCTCTTTGTTCAGGTAGCAGAGAGAAGCAGATTTCAAAATGCCGCCCAGAAGAGAGAGGCAGTCTCCTGATCGTGAGGACAAGGATGTCCGAAGAAGGGGCAGGCAGGCAGGGAATCCAGAAATGGAGCGTCAAATACGAGATCTCAGGGCGAGACTCGAAGATATGGAGACCACCCAGAGGCGTGGAGTCGACGCGGGAGAGTTCAGCGATCCCGAAATTGAAGAGGAAGCTGGACACGACGCCGAGGAAGTCTCAGCAGAAGATGCTTCAACAGAGAGGTTAATCAAAGCCATTTCGAGGATGAGCTCGAAGACGAAGATGGACATTCCCGTCTATGAGGGAAGTCTAAACGCAGAGGAGTTGCTGGATTGGATCCGAGCATTGGATACCTACTTCGATTACGAAGACATCGAAGAGGATAAGAAAGTAAGGCATGTCGTCACGAAGCTGAAAGGACATGCAGCCTTATGGTGGGACGAGCTGCAGGCAGACAGACGTTCCAAAGGCAAACAGAAGATCAAGAGCTGGGACAGGATGATTGCCAAGATGAAGGCGAAGTTCATTCCGAGAGACTACCAGATCACTCTGTTCAGGCGCATGCAGAACCTGAGGCAGAAGTTGATGACGATGAAGGAGTACACCGAGGAATTCTACAAGCTCAACATTCGAGCTGGTCATCGAGAGAGTGATGACGAAAAGGTGGCGAGATATCTGAATGGTTTGAGGTATGACATTCAGGATGAATTAAGCATTCTGACCATTCGAACAATTGAGGATGCGTACCAGATGGCTCTGAAAGCCGAAGAGAAGCTGAGCCGCAAGCAAAGTCAGCGAGGGCGAGGCAGAAGCCAGCCTAGAGGCAAGGCAGTTGCCCAGAAAGACTTCCAAAAGCCTAAGGAGGATTGGAAGAGGCCTCAAGGTAGAGCTGAAAGAGGTGGAACCTCACAGCAGAGGCAACAAAATTTTGAGCCGAGGAGACAGCAAGATGATCAGCAAGGGGGATATGCTGATGCAAATACTTTTCCTCGTACCCGAGGTAGAGGAAGAGGCCGTGGAGGAGTTATCACATGTTTCACGTGTGGTAAAGACGGTCATAAAGCAGTGGACTGTCCAGAGAGGAAAATGGACGGAGGAAAAACTCACGTTGCAGAGGCGCAGAGGCGTGACGTGGAGGATGAAGACACTGGAAGTGGGAAGTCACTGACAGTGCATAAGGTCCTTTTGAAACCTGAGAAGGAGATGGAGGACACATCTCAAAGATGCCGAATGTTCCGAACGACTTGCAAGACCAAGGGCTGGAAATGCAAGGTTATAGTGGACAGTGGGAGCACCGACAATCTCGTTTCGACCGAGATGGTGGAGAAGCTGGAGCTGAAGACGAACAAGCACCCGAGTCCTTACAAAGTGACATGGCTGCAGAAAGGACACCAGGTATGTGTTACAAAACAATGCTTGGTAAATTTTAAAATGGGTGATTATAGGGATGAAATTCTGTGATGTCATTCCCATGGATGTCTGTCATGTTTTATTGGGGAGACCATGGCAGTATGATAGACATGTGGTTCATGATGGGAGGATGAACACCTACACCTTGGAAAAGGATGGGAGACTCCATACGTTGCTGCCGATGAAAGATAAGGAAGTGAGACCAGAGGTTAGCAGCACGATCCTTCTCATGAGTGGGAAAGAGCTTCTCACAGAGATGGAGAAGGATGAGGATCCACAGTTCTTTGTTGTCAGGAAGCCGAGAATTGTCCTGACAAGCACAAGAGTGGACGACTTGCCAGAGGAGATTCAGCAACTGCTGGGAGAGTTTGTTGACATCATTGTGGACGAACTACCTCGTTCGTTGCCACCGATGAGGAGTGTGAGTCACCACATTGACCTCATACCCGGAGCAAGTTTGCCAAATAAGGCAGCGTACAGGTTGACACCTCAGGAGAACGAGGAAGTCAGAAGGCAGGTACAAGATCTGCAGGATAAGGGACTAGTGAGGGAGAGTCTGAGTCCATGTGTTGTTCCGACAGTACTGAGTCCAAAGAAGGATGGAGGCTGGAGGATGTGTACAGACTCCAGAGCGATCAATAAGATCACCATCAGGTACAGGTTTCCATTGCCGAGAATGGACGACTTGATGGATTGCCTGAGTGGGGCAAACTATTTTTCAAAGATAGACCTCAAGAGCGGATATCATCAAATCCGGATGAGAGAGGGAGATGAGTGGAAAACAGCATTCAAAACAAACGAGGGTTTGTACGAATGGCTGGTCATGCCGTTTAGCTTGACAAATGCACCCAGCACTTTTATGAGGCTGATGAATGAAGTCCTGCGGGAATTCATTGGCAAATTTGTGGTGGTGTACCTGGATGATATTTTAATTTTCAGCAAGACTAGAGCTGAACACTTGAGGCATTTGGCCATTGTGATGAGAAGGTTACAGCAGGAGAAGCTGCTGATCAATTTAAAAAAATGCTCGTTTATGCAGACGGAACTCATATATCTGGGGTTTGTTATTTCGGCAAATGAATTGAAGATGGATCCTGAGAAGGTAGAGGTGATAAGGAATTGGCCATCACCAAGGAATGTTTTCGAGGTAAGGAGCTTTCACGGTTTGGCAAGATTCTACAGAAAATTCATTCAAAATTTTAGTGGAATCGGTGCCGCCATGATGGACACTGTGAAAAGGCGGCATAAAGTTTTCCAGTGGACAGCCGAGGCTGAGAGAAGCTTCAATCTGTTGAAGCGGAAGATCACCGAGCAGCCAGTGTTAGTGCCGCCTGACTTTTAGAAAACGTTCCAGGTGAAATGTGACGCTAGTGGGTATGCTGTTGGAGGGGTCTTAAGTCAGGATGACAGGCCTATGGCATACTACAACGAGAAGTTGGATGATGCGAAGATAAAGTACTCCACGTACGACAAGGAGTTCTATGCCATCATACAGGCATTGAAAAAGTGGAGGCATTACTTGATACCCAAGGAATTCGTTTTGTATAGCGATAACCACGCATTGCAGTTCGTAAGTCAACATGAGAAGTTGAATCAGAAGCATGCGAAATGGGTGGAATACATGCAGAATTTCACATTCGTGATCAAGCACATTTCGGGGACTGCGAACAAGGTGGCTGATGCTTTGAGCAGGAAATGCTTGTTGCTGCAGGAGTTTAGAGTCAAAACCTTGGGTTTTGAAAATTTAAAGGACATGTATGCAGGTGACGCTGATTTTGGTGAGGCATACGAGGCAGTCGAGAATCCGGTGCTCAGAGATAGGAGCCCGTGGATAGATTTCTTGATACAGGATGGATTGCTATTCAAGGGCAATCAATTGTGCATTCCGGATTGCTCTATGAGAGAGAATTTGGTACGAGAAAAGCACAGCGGAGGCTTAGCAGGTCATTTCGGGCATGACAAAACATTCGCCAAGCTGAGCGAATCATATTATTGGCCAGGTATGCGCACAGATGTTAGGAGATTTGTTGACATGTGCTGAATTTGTCAACACGCGAAGGGCCGAAAGCAGAACACTGGTTTCTATCAGCCGTTACCCATACCAGAAAGGCCATGGGAAGCCATTAGCATGGACTTTGTGTTGGGATTACCGAGAACTCAGCGAGGGGTTGATTCCATCTTTGTTGTGGTGGACAGGTTTTCGAAGATGGCACATTTCGTTCCGTGCCATAAGACGAGCGATGCAACCCACATCGCCAATTTATTTTTCAAAGAAATTGTAAGATTGCATGGATTGCCGAGAAGCATAGTCTCGGATCGGGATACGAAGTTCATAGGTCACTTCTGGAGGACGCTATGGAAGAAGCTAGGGACTGACTTGGCATTCAGTTCTGCTTACCATCCGCAGACAGATGGGCAGACAGAAGTGGTCAATAGGAGCTTGGGGGATCTGTTGAGGAGCCTGGTGACGGAGCATCACAGCAACTGGGATCAGATCTTACCACAGGCCGAATTCACGTACAATGATTCAGTGAATCGAAGTACAGGTAAGAGCCCGTTCCAAATTTTGTATGGGACACAGCCGAGAGGAGTTTCTGAGCTCAGGGAGCCAGAACAGGCTGAGACTAGCAGCGCGAGGGCTGAAGAATTCACAGAGGCAATGCGGGAACTTCACGCAGAGGTGAAGCAGCGATTGCAAAAGACGAATCAAGAGTATAAGCGCAGAGCCGACCAGAGAAAGAGGCAGCTTCAGTTCAAAGTTGGGGATATGGTTCTGGCGCACCTGAGAAAAGAAAGGTTCCCAAGGGGAACACATAACAAGCTCAAGATGAAAAAGATTGGACCGTGCAAAATCCTGAAGAAGTATGGCGAGAACGCATATGAGCTTGATTTGCCGGAGGGCATCGGGATATCTCTGATTTTCAACATTTCGGATTTATACCCCTACAGGGCTGGAGACGCAGAAACTGGAACTGATGAACCAGTCATCCAGTGGCAGAAACAACTACCAGTTGCACAGAAGCCACAGATGGAGTGCATATTGGATAAAAGAGAAGGCAGGAAGACCAGGAGAAAGCAGTATTTTGAATACCTGGTGAAATGGAAGAATCACCCAGTGGAGGACGCCAGCTGGGAGACAGAGGCAGTCATACAGAAACATGGGCGTACTGTGCGGGAGCTCATGGACAGGAGCCCATGAAATCTTTTGAGCCGAGGAGTATGATGCAGGAGCATCGCTCACCTACCAAGCGAGCCAAACCGTGGGAAGAGAACATACAGCTGGACAAGCCAGCGAACCTCAAATTTTGAAACCTACCTTAGTATTGTTGCGCCGCCATTTAACTAAGGGCATTCAAAGCCGAGCGCACTTGTATTATGTTATAGATAGGAAGGCATTTAAGACTATTAAGGCTGTTAGATAGAAATTTATTGTAGATTAGACAGTCACCTTTCGAGAGGGAAAACAGAGTATAGACACCCTCCCTTGTATCATTGTAACATAAGCATTATCAATTGAGAGCAAGAAGAGAGTAGAGCAGAGAGCTTGTGAAGAAACTCCATGTACAGATATTGAATTAATATAAAAGCTTTGATTCAATTCCATGGATGTGTTTGATCTCTGTGTGTTGTTGATATTATGCCTTTGCATGTTTGCTTCCTTTTATGCTTATCTTTTATACGCTGCATATGTGATTGCGTATCAGGTTCGTAACCCGAGGGAATGAGTTTCAATTGTTTCTCTGCTTAGGCCAGGAGATTTCCTGCATCGAGTGCAGTTGAATTCCTTCGCATAGAGTGCGTTGAGGAGGCTAAGTAATTGAACTTTTGTTCTCTTTTGCCCAGAGCAAATTGGATTGTTCGAACCGTGCAGTCGAGTGCAGGTCAAACTTAGATCTCAGTAGCAAGTCTGAGAAGGAAGGGGTCGAGGCTGTTGTGAGCGTGAATACACAGGAACCGGGCGACTTCAACACTTGGAGAGTGGTTGAAGGTCGAAGAATGAGCAGAGTGTGGGAAAGTTCTCTGAAGGAGTCAGAGGAACAAAAGCTCAGGAGGAATAGTTCCCTTGGTTCGTTGTAGAACCGAACCCAGTAGAGGTCGCACAGGACGAAGGTGGTAGAGCGAAGGTTTCTTCATAGAGGAAGAGAATCGACGACTTGAATTGTGGAGAGGAGTCACGAAATTTCCGTAGACCGTCGGATCGCAGAGGAGTTGCGAGGGGGTTAACTCGCGGGTGTACGGGAGAACCCATTGACGTCGCACATCGGCAATCGGGGTTGATGAGTGCAAAGATTACATGCACGTCGAAATCGCGATCCGCGATTTCCCGATTTAGTGGGAGCCGTCGATCCTCGGAGAGATAGGTGGCACGAATCCGGAGTATCGGGGTTTCGGTATTCGGGGTTTCCAGCAGCAGGGAAACTTGGTATCGTGGATTCACGATCCGCGAAGTCCCGAGATAACGTGGCAGCGCGGGCCCGGGAGACTAAGCGAAGGACAGGTGGCCTCTCATCGGGGTTCGGCACTTCGATACTCAGAGGTTCAAAACACAAGGGCTCGGTGTCGCGAGTGACGATATCCCGAGATTTGACCGTTGACCATCGACGTTCGGGGTTTGACATTTGATTTCACGAGGATGTTATTGTGAGTCTCGCGATATCGTGAGATCCGATCTCCCGAGTTCTCAAAAGGGAGAATCGCGCGGTAGTATTTTTGTGGGTAAGGAATTCCCGAGGGGAATAAGGAGGGGCTTGAACCCTTCGGGCCATGGATAGTGAAGGTCCTGGTGGAGCGACCGTCCACTGAGGGGCAGGTTGCCGTCACGGTTGCAATGACAACTCTCCTCAAACCTGCGCACAAGACTGGGCACTGCAGCGCGCACAAGTTGCTGCTCTGCAATTCTGAGACTGCCTGCCAGAATGAGAACTGGCCTCCTGTATTTATACTAATTCTGGTTAACTGTTTGGGCCGACTTCTCATTTTGGGTATCTGTCTATTCAGTATATTTTATTATTTCTGGTCGACTTCTTCTCTTGGAGGCTAATAACCTAATATAAATTATCTTCTTGACCCGACAAGTCTTCTAGGGTTATTAGCCAACTCATTAGGGTTTCTTCTTGCTTCCTGGAGTATTCTATCATCGTCAGGCTTACACGTGGAGGTAAATACCTCCCGCAGCTACCATAATATCAGCATAACTTACAATCCCTTCTAATTAAAAGGTGCAAAACCCTTCTAATTGAACTTTAATACTATAGTTAGAAAACTTTAGGCATGAATATTATTTTTTATCAAATTAATTACCTTTAATTAGAGACTCCTAATCATCTAATCAAGTGTAGAGTCAAATCTTATCATTGATTTCTATTCAAACTTTATTAAAATAATATGAGGAAGGTTCTTAGCACCTTCGTAACCCCTATCCAAGTAAAGTAACACGAGCATAATTGAATACTACTACGTACAAGTAGTAAAGATAAACGAGAGTTGGTGATAACGTGTTCGGTTTTACGTCGAGGTGGTCCTTCCAGCTTCTAGATGTGGAGGTGATTAATGGTTTGTATGTTGTGTAGTAAAACTTGTTCAGACCGCCCATACTCTCGTACCACACAAGATTCACCACGTAACCCTCTTCACACGGGCCTGTGTACTATCCCTCTTGGACACATAGTAATGGTACGTAGATGAAAGGCTCGAGGCCTATCCAATATTCACAATATTTTTGTAAAGCAATGAGCCTACTACCTTCGAGGCGAGCTCGTTTGAACAATAAAACCACACTCGACAAATTTATTAATTGTGTAATTAATTATGTACATCCAATGACATGAAGCTTGCAATAACACATTAAAGATATTAACCAATTAAATTTCAGAAAAATATACTTTTTATTATATAAAAAAATACATATATTAATTTCCTATGTTATACATTGAATATAATACACATATAAAGTCAACAAAAAACTAATACAGAGTCAAAGAACAAACTCATTACTATAGTCCCATTAACTTTGAGGACTAATAAAAATTCTTATATGATTTAAAAAAAACATTCATACATAACATATGATATCACATTTCATATAATATTAATGAATTTTATATTTAAAGGTTTTCATTAGTGTAGGTTCTAGAGAGAGCTAAATTCCATTGACGGAACATAAGTAGTCCCATCCTACCTTATCTTTTTAGTTTCATCCACAACTCTCTTTGTTCCAGAGCATTGCAGAGCATTCTACACACTCCAATAGCGAGCACACTTTCGAGGGATCGAATCCCATTACCGAAGTTCAAGGTAAGAATTCCTTTCGATCACAATTGTTACCCATTTCTTGATTCTGTAATGTCTCTGGAAGTTGTTCAAAGGCGAAGTTTTAAAGCATTTATGCTTGTATTGCCCAAGTTTATTTCTTTTCATGATCGGCATGATTTTGTCCCGCTGGTTTTTGAATGCAATTCTATAAGCGTTAGGATTTTTAGTAAGGGTTTAGGGTTTTTCTGGAAGGGTTCGAGAATAATTTGTATATCATGTAGAGCATTACGAATGCCTTTGATTTGGCCTCAGTTGAAGGCTTTGCAGCTTTGATAAGGTTTGCCGGCTTGTTTTCTTTGTGAGCATCTGTTGGATATACACAGTAGGCACTATTAGGTGTGATTATGATAGTATACAGTAGGATAGTTTGAATGTGCCAGTATATAGTAGGCTTCATTAAGCATGATTACATCTGTATTCGGTTACTGATAATAGGTGCCCAGGAACTAGAATCCAATGGTAGTTAACCTGGACAATCGCGATTGCCCCTTGAGCAGAAGAGATCGAAATAACAGTACCTGGTTATTACTTACTGGAAGAATGCCATTGTCACTGGAAGGATGGCACTTGAGGCCGTGGCAAGTTCTTCACTTTGCCATTGGACTACAAGGTCATGTCCACCCCGCTGCATGATTAGTAGCATTTGTCCCCCAAAGACGTTTTGAACTTAAAATTTTACTGTTTCATTAGCATGTAAGCTAATTTGGTTGTGCCAGAACTGCTGGTTCAGCATCTGATTTGATATCTTGTTACATAACATTCTTGGTTTGGTTTGATGAAATTTCCTTAAAGTGGCTGCCGATTTGTAAGAACCATTCATGCTATAAATTTGAAATTCTTCTTCAGTTTCCAGCAGCGATACTTTTTTCATAGAGTTCTTCACAGTCTGAGTGAGGTGGGA
>ML812260.1:30108-41787 GCA_009831015.1 Picea engelmannii
CATTGTAGCAACCTGAATCTAGTTGATCGGTGTCGGTAACTGCATTTCAATATATATTTCTCTAAAGCAAGAATGGAGGATATATGATAATGTTCATAATTGTTGATAGGTGGGAGCACAAACAGAGACAGAATTGAAGGAAAAGAAGTTAAGAGTGGAAGATGCCTTGAATGCGACAAAGGTATGCATGCAGAACATTGTGCATAATCAATTACGGAATCTGATGCTAATTTGCAAAAACATGCTGTGATCTGAAATAAATGTGAATAATGAATGTTATCCAAATTGAATCCTGTCATTCATGGAGCTGCTATTATCAAAGAGGGGCTATAACAGGCACATAGGAAATTCAACATTGAATTGTATCTATTTGACAGGGCCCTTCAAAATAATCTGTTGTTTGTAATCTGGGAGTTGAACTTCTGCATATAGATTCATATTCGTTATGTGCTTAAAAGCTGGAGGAAGTTTCAAGTTAATTTACAGCCATTACTGTATACAGGCAGCTGTTGAGGAAGGCATTGTTGTTGGTGGCGGGTGTAGTCTATTAAGGCTTGCTTCAAAGGTTGATGCTATAAGAGATACACTTGAAAATGATGAGCAAAAGGTATGATATTTGTCTCTGTCATTCAGGAGCGAGTTCAATGGGGGTGGCCCAGAGCTATGTTTTATAGTAGAATGACACGTTATTTGTTGAAAGTAGAAATTTTATGTGTACACACAGAATTCCAGTTTTTATCTTTTGCAACTCGTTATTACATGGTCTTTAAATTGTGTTGACCTTTTTGGTGCTCGCAGATTGGTGCAGGCATTGTTAAACGGGCTTTGAGCTACCCATTGAAATTAATTGCAAAGAATGCTGGAGTGAATGGAAGTGTTGTGGCTGAAAAGGTCAGGACAAAACCTGCCATATTTGCCAATTACTTTTCATTCTTATTGATTGCTGCTCCTTTAATGCAGGGAAACTTATTTTTGTTGAGAGTCAGCTTGCTGCTTAATAGCAGATTGGTGTTATTTGTCTATTGGCTTCACTTTTTAATGTACACTATATTTAAATTATGTCCTGGATTTCTTGGCTTTTCCAGGTTCTTTCCAGTGATAATCCCAAATATGGTTACAATGCTGCTACAGGCAAATATGAAGATTTGATGGCAGCTGGAATAATTGATCCAACTAAGGTAAGTTGTTGGTTCCTTTTTGTTTCTGATATGTGGAGTTGTACTAGCATTTACATAAATATCTTGGTCAGGATGCCTGGGTTGCAGTTAGGTTGTAGAGTCTTGTGAAGTTTATTTTGCATTTTTTATAGTTTTTTAAGTTATAGTAATCTGTGTTTCTGATATATATGAAATTTAACATAAATGGCTTCTGTGAAAGTGAACTGTTGGAATTTTAGTTGCAATACAATTGACTGAAACTTAACTAACCAATGATCTTTAACCTCAACATGCATATAAGTATAAGTATCTGTTGTTTGTGCATGCTGCTGCCCATCATTTCTCCTTTGCAATTTGTTGATATTTTTTACTTGGTATGGCTATATGTCGTTTTCTGGTGTGCTGTTAACTGCATATATGCAAAAAGCTGTTGATATCTTTGCTGTAAAATATTCTAAATTGCTGTGCTTGAAAGCAGGTGGTTAGGTGTTGCTTGGAGCATGCAGCATCTGTGGCAAAGACCTTCCTAACGTCAGATGTTGTTGTAGTTGACATCAAGGAACCAGAACCTGCTACTTCTCCAAACCCCATGGATAACTCAGGTCTAGCATAAGAAACATTTGATTTCTTGCATGTGTTTTCAATTATTATTTCTTCAATAGATGGGATTTCATGGTTTTAGCTGTGAACTTTATCTTATCGTCAGATTATGCCTGTATTGCAGGTTATGGGTACTAGATACAAATATGGCCAATTACCCGAAGAAAACAAAATTTCCATGTTTTTTATTTGGAGATGAGCCCTTGTTGAAGGGGGTGTTTTAATTACACAGTGAATGATGTACATGGCAAATACGACAGGGACTATATTTCAGCCAAAAGAGCTGAAAATCGGCATTTTTTTAGAAGGGACGGGTAGAGTATGGCTTCTTGCATTTCTTTGGCAAGTGCTTTCTATTTGAATGGAAATTGTATGGTTATAATATAGTTGGCGTATGACTACTTGTGAATTGCATTGCCAAATGGAATGTGGTTCTATTGGTTTCTATTCTTTTCAGTACTTGGCCTCTTTGCCTATGCCACTCAATAGGTTTATTTGGCTTATGATCATAGATATGGTTGAAACTCCCGATCTGACTCTATCCATATCTTTTGTTGTGTTACCTCAGTTCATCTACATAACTGTACAAGTGATTACAGTGTTATTGTGGTGTCCTGGTAGATCATCGTATGGCTTGTTAATGGTTCCTTAGTTTTTGAGAGCGTTAGAGATGTTTTACGAGGACCAAGGGAGAGGAACAAGAGCATTTGTGATGATCAAGTATGTGAAATAGGTGATGGCCATTTAGGAGATATCTTGCAGCTTGTCTTCAGTTTTTAAAGTTCTCAGGATGCATCAACATTCATTTGTGATGATCAAGTATGTGAGATAGGTGATGGCTGATTAAGCGATATCTTGCAGCTTTGTCTATAGGTTTTTTAGTTCCCAGGATGCAGTGACATGCATTTAGTTAAATTTCAGTGTAGTAGGACACTTAGGATTGAGATTCTTTGATCAGATTGCACAATACAATCAGGGAGAAATATGTGCGAGACCTAAAATATACCAGTTCTTGTTGGTCTGATTGTCATCTTACTAGCCCCTCCATCCCCTTGGTTCAAAGCCCCTGCTTGTACTTGTTTTCAACTTTCTCAACTGCATCCCAATTAAACCAGTGCTCAATCTCAACATTTCCAGGATGAATCCAAACTCATCTGTCCTTCCATTATTAATCTACCTTCATTTAACCATATCCAGTTGAAAACTAGACAAGCTATGAAACAAACCCAGGGCCTGCCTCTAGTCGGTGTGCTTCTGTACCTCTGAGTTACATGCCTTTTCATGACAGGCACCTTCTTAATGCTTCAGTATTGAAGTATGGATTGCTATCTTCAACTCCAGATTAATGCCAAGGGCTGTTTGCTATTCTATGGAGATGACTTTGAAAAACTATCGCAGAACAAGGAAAAATAAGCCTATTTCTTTAATGGTTTTTTTCCCTTTACATGGAAGATGTGTATAGATTTGGCATTGAGAGTGTCAGGGACAACTGCTTTATAGGGATCTAAACGATAGATTTGATGCTGTGTTAATTTTTCTTATTCCTTTCAGACGAAACTACCCTTTATAGGACGTGCGTTAGTAAGGACTATTTTTTATTGATATTTCTATTTTAAGTTCACGAGTTCATGGCACTTCCCATAGAATCAGTGGTCGTTGTTAAATTATGAGCTTGATTTAAAACTGTAAGTAATTTTTTAAATTCTGACTGTACTTTGAACTTAGCTTAACATAATTCATAAACCAGAACAACATAATTCATAAACCAGAACAACAATAATCATAAGAATTTACCAGCATGCAAGAACACAACGCATATACCCCAGGGAAACCCTATACAAGGAGAAAAACCCCATACAGGGAGAAAAACCCCAGCAAACAATCTTCTTTTATTGCATTAATAATGTATGATCACTTACAAATATCCACCATGAAATTCTGCTCTTAAATGAGCTTGCCAAGATGACTTCGACCTGACCTGACTGTATGACCTGTAGAATACTGAGATACTTTGCTGCTAAACACCTCTGTGTTATAGACCAGCACTGTGGAAGAAGCTATGCACTGCCTAGGTGCTACTTTGCTGCCTTTTCTGGAATGATATTTTGCTACCTTCTATACTGATATATACCAGCACTGTAAACAAGCACTTGCTGCCTGTTTATACTTGATATACACCAGCACTGTAAACAAGCACTTGCTGCCTGTTTATACTGATATATATGCTGTCTTAACACTGATATATATCAGCACTGTAGATAAGCACTCGTTGCCTTCTACTTCTCTACTCTCACCCTGGATAACCTGATGTGTAGAATGAGGGGTCGACCTCTACTTATAAAAGAGTGGAGAGGTGAAGGAAAAGGGCTCGAATTAGAAGCTTGAATGCATGCTTTCATAACTCGACTTTACACTTCAGAAATAAATCTTGGACATGAGTTTGAAATTAGAACTTGACTTGAGACTTCAGTTGCAACTCACCCTTGACTTGACAAAGCATGTGAACTAACTCAACATGCACATGACATGCATGCAACATGCAATTATGCAACTTTATGCAACTCGACTTTTACAACTTGACCTTTTACAATTTGAGTTTAACAACTCATTCAACTTGACTCTTATAGATGACAATTCAAATTTCTTCATGGTGGATGGTGTTACACATGCCAACGCACTAGATCAATACATTTACATCATTTGCAATATTAGGAAGATTGTTTGTTTCTAGCTCATATAAATTTTATGTTCAACCTAACTTTTGTGAGATGCCTTGACTTTTGCTCATGGCTCACAAGGCTTGACTAGGCTCACAGAGGTTGTACGTTCCCCCGAACTTTTGCACTAGTCTGTCTATGCTCACAGAGGTGGTACCTTTCCCCTGACTTTTGCACTAGACTGTCTATGCTCACAGAGGTTGTACGTTCCGCCTTACTTTTGCCTTAGACTTACATCTTGACTTTTGTCCTAGACTTACAAAGCTTCTGCCTTTGCTTTGGCTAGACTCACAAGATCATATAGCATCTCGTTCGTCCTGACTTTTGGTTTGACTCATAGAGGTTGTAAGTTCCCCTTGGCTTTTGTCAATACCTCACAAGACTGGTTGATTCTCCAAATCTCCCTAGCTAGCCTCATGGTGGCCCATATGGCCTCTCATTGGAGAATCACTGTCGATGCTACCAAATTTAACACTCTCTCTTAGCGAGGGAGTCATATTCAGTGACACCAAGCTTGCCTCTCAGCTGCACAAATTGTTTCAATGGCAATGGCTTGGTCAGGATATCAACTACTTGCTCGCTTGTGGCTATGCACTGTAGCTTTATAGTTTTCCTCTCGACCAAGTCTCGAATGTAGTGGTACTCATAGTTTTAAAAACCGGAACCGACACCGGAACCTGTCGAGGGTCCAACCAGAATCGGAACTGGAACCGGTAATGAACTGGTCGAACCGGTTTCAATGCATTGGTTTTTTAAAAAATACAAAAAATATTTAAATTTTAACGAAAAAAAAATGTTTTTAGGATTTTAAATCATATTTCCAAAGCATTAGAGACAATTAGAGACAACATATCCAAAGTATGCTCAGGAATACATCTTACAGATGCAATGGGTGTGTTATTGATGCGGCACAAAAGATCACATACCACTCCAAGTCCTTTTAAGGCATCGACTTAAATTACTAAGTATATGGTTGATAGATGTATGTGTTGGTTCAAGTAGTGAAGCACCGGTGACATTATTTACTTGGCAATGATCATAAGCTTCTCCATTCTACAGTTCCTCTAAAGATGGATCAAAATTGAGAATGCATTCCACATGAAGAGTAATGATTATTTTTAGTAGTTCAAGATTGCGATTTAAGTACCAAAAAAGAAACACAAATAAAGTGGCAGGTTTCCTATTGTGACCAACAACAATTGGATTGACAATGTTTTTGCAATTTCAACAATTGTCTAGACTTCATGCAGATTTATGTAGTCTTGTAAATCTTTGTGATGATGCCTCCATAGGAAGGATTTTGTAAAAATCCAACACTATTATGTTCCTTTTGGAGATTTCCAAGTTAATTGAAGAGTGTACATTGTCACCTCGTACAATTTCCCTGCACTTTGTGTTAGTGCTTGCTAACCATAGGGGGGAATCCCTATGCAACCTGTACGGGTAGTGTGAACCCTAAAGATAAAAAATCTCTGTCACACTGCAATAAATGCTTGCTGTAATTCAAAATATAAGACCTTTAATCTGCAATTAAACACTAAACAACAAGCAAAAACACAGATTTACACTTGAGGATGATTATTCACTTGGGGAAACATGCAAATCTTTTGTTAAAGCACGAAAACCTGCTCTTAAAAGGGCAGTTTTGCGTGCATAAATGTAAAAAAGAGCAAGAATAAAATTTGTCTCTGACTCAGACTCGAACTTGGCCTCAGACTCATCATCTAAATGCTCCCAAATGCTCCCAAATGCTGAATAAGAGAGGTGTGAGGCACTTAGAGGGGAGTGAGAGTGTCTTATAGACTATAATTAGGGTTTAGGGGATCTTAGGTTTTAGGGGGTTTTAGGTTTTAGGGACCAAACCGACCGATATGAGCAAACCGGGCGGTATGACCAAACCGACCGGTTTATTACCAAACCGATCGACTTGGTCATAAACCGGTCGATCGGTTTATTACCAAACCGACCGATTTGGTCATAAACCGGTCGATCGGTTTGGTTTATTGGCCGGTTTGAACTGGTCGACCATCAAACCGGTAAAACCGACTGATTTCGGTTCTGGTTCATCGATTTTTAAAACACTGGTGGTACTTCATGTCAATATGTTTTGACCTGTCGTGAAATATCAGGTTCTCTATCAGTTTTATGGAACTTTGATTATCACAATGAACCACCGTTGTCTCGAGCTTGTCACCAAACAACCTAGAAACCAATTTTTTGAGCCATACTGCTTCTTTGCCAGCATCACTTGTTGCAATGTACTCAACCTCTGCTGTACTCTGTGCAATGGATTCATGTTTCCTGATTGACTAATAGATCATAGTGGATCCTAAACTGAAGCAGTATTCGAAAGTACTCTTCCGGTCCACTGGGCTCCCTGCCCAGTCAACATATGCATACCCATGCAGAAATAAACCTCCACTGGATGTATATCTCAGACCATAGGTAATGGTCCCTCTGAGATATCTCAAGATGTGCTTTGCTGCCCCCTAGTGTCTCTGTCTCAATTTAGCCATGAACCGACTCATTGCAATCACTGCATAACATATATCTGGCCTGGAATGGATCATATACATCAATGATCCAATCAACTGCCTATACATGGTGGGATCCACCAAATTTGAGCCTGTATCAAAATCATGTAGCTACCTCAGGTTGGTAATCATCGGAGTAGACATGGATTTACAATCCATCATACCAAACCTCTTTAACACATCCACTGTGTATTTTCCTTGTGCCAGAAATATCTCGCCATGTCTTTGCCACACTTCCAATCCTAGGAAGTAATGCATCAAGCCTAAGTCTTTCATCTCAAATTCCAAGATTAGCTCTCTCTTACACCAGGCTATTAGCCCTTCATCTCCTGTTAGAAAGAGATCATCAACATACAAGATTAGTATAACAGGCTGGTTCCCTCTTACCTTGAAGTACAAATTTGCATCAACATCACTTGTCTGAAAGCCCATGCTTTTAAGAAAGCCATCAATCTTGTCAAACCAAACTCTGGGAGCCTGCTTAAGACCATACAAGTCCTTTCTTAGCTTGCATGCATGAGTGTCTTTGATATGTAGTACAAAACCATCTGGTTGTTCCACAAAGACCTCCTGTTCAATCTTTCCATTTAAGAACGTTGTTTTTACATCCATCTGATGTAACTTCCAACTGAGAACTGAAGCTAATGCAATAATAACTCGAATGGAGGTATACTTGGCTACATGGGCAAAAGTCTCGTCGTAGTCAATTGCTTCTTTCCGAGTGAAGCCTCTGGCTACAAATCTTGCTTTGAACTTTTCCACGCTCCCATCAGCTGCATGTTTGATCTTATAGATCCATTTGGAAGAGACCACTGATTTGTCCTTTGGCCTCGACACAATGTCCCAAACATTGTTCTTTAGAATAGACCCATACTCCTGAAGCATGTCATCCTTCCATACTTGTAATTTATCTACTTCAAATGAAGAAGGTTCAACATCACTGATGCTGCTCATCAGTGCAACATAGCTTCCAAACCTGTGAGGCCTTTTACTCTCCCTGAAAGTTCCTTTGGGAGCAACTATCTTTTCTGCTTCCTGCACTGTTTCTTTAAGCCATCCTGGCTTCCTTTTGGCTGGAGGTTCTTTAAGAGTTCTTTCCAACTCTTCAACAAGTTCTAGGGGCTCATCACTTGGCCCTTCATGAGGTTCCTCCCTTTGATCATTCACTCTTCACTTTCAGAAGAGGGTGAAGCTGGGTGAACTGCTTTTGATTCCTGTTGTAGTTCTTTGGATTTCTTGAACGCGACTTCCTCATGGAAAGTCACATCCCTGCTTACCTCTGTCTGCCTCTGACCTGGTACAAAATCCTGGAAAGCCTTGGAGTTTTCATTGTACCCCACAAAAGCCCCTTTCTTGCTCGAGGGTTCCATCTTTGTCCTCTTTTCCTTAGGGACATGAATATATACAAGACATCAAAATATCCTTAGATACCCTACTTCAGGTTCGATCCCTAAGAAGATCTCTTCAGGAGTCATGTCCTTCAAGATAGCATGTGGACATCTTTTTCAAATATACACGACAGTGGAGGTAGCTTTTGTCCATAAAGAATTTGGCAGATCCTGGTCAAACATCATGGCTTTCGCTGCCTCACAAATTGTTCTGTTTTTCCTCTCATCAACACCACTTTGCTGAGGGTTATATGGAACGATCAACTGTCTCTTGACTCCTGCTTCCATGCAGAAATCCTCAAACTAGAGAGATTTGAACTCTCCTCCATTGTCTGTTCCAAGGGTTCTGATGCGTGTCCTTGTCTGCTTTTCAACAAAGGCTTTATACCCTTTGAACTTATCAAATGTGTCACTTTTTGCTTCAAGGAAATAGATCCAACATTTTCTTGAGTAAACATCAATAAAAATGACATAATTCGAACAACCACTAAGTGAGGGAGATGACATGGGACCACATACATCAAAATACCAAATCTAAGATACCCTGAGCTTTGCTGTCACTGTTAGGAAATGCTTTCTTTATATTTTTACCTAGCTTGCATCCTTTACAAATTTCATTTTTACTAGGAGAAATAGACGGCATGCAACATACCATATTCTGTAGATCTGGAAGTGCTTTGTAATGAAGATGTCCAAGTCTTCTGTGCCACAACTTGCTGGAGCTAGATGCATCCTGAGCTAATGCCTGAACTAATTATCCTGTCATAACATACAGTCCTCCTCTGCGAGTCCCAATAGGTTATGTTGTACTTAAGTGGCTACTTTTAGCCCATAGAAGTGCCTTCATGTCCTTGAAGATCACCCAATATTCCTTGTCCTCAAGGGTTGCAACTGACAGTAGATTCTTCCTGAGCTCTGGAACTTATAATACTTCATCAACATGAAGCGTAGCCCCAGATTCCAATCTGAACGAGATAGAGTCTACTCCCTCTATCTTGTAACATTTGTCATCCCCAAGCTCAACTTGCTCTGTAAAAGATTGTCTTGAAATCTGAGAGGATCTCCTTGTACCCTGTCATGTGCTTTGATGCACCACTGTCTACTAACCAAGTTTTTGGCCTTGTGATAACTGTACTCGATAAAGCAGAAACTAGGTAATATTCTTTTCTATTTTCTCTTTCATTAGGACTTTTTTGTTTTCTTTTGGATTCATCATCCTTAGTGGTTGAGGCATGGTGTTTCCCTTTCCTTGGATTTTTCTTCCTATACCAGCAGTTTTTAGCAAAATGACCCAACTTATTGCAACTAAAACATTTAATTTTTAGATGTATCAATACTTTTTCCTTTGAACATACATTTGGTGTTTGACTTCCTCTGAGAGCCTTTCTGGAAGGTGACTTTCTTCTTTCCCTTGAATCTTGATGGTAATGCTAAATGCTCTTCTTTGGTTGTCTCGCTCCTGGTAGCAGTGCAACTCTCCTCTTGAAGGCAATCATGCCATAACCTCTCAAACGTGGGCTGAATCTCTTTCCCACTCACACTGGATAGGAAAGTCTGCTATGAAGAAGGAAGACCATCAAATATGGCCTGCACTAAATCATCATCATCCACTGTGACATCGGTGACCAAGAGCTGATCTCTGATCTGGGCTATCCTGGAACAGAAAGATGCTACTAATTCACCTTTCTCCATCTTCAAATACTTAAGCTTGTGCTTAAGTGTCCTCTTCTGACTTGGTCCCTGTTTCTCATACAGATTTACCAAGATATCCACAGTCCTTGGCAGTTATCAACGAAGTCATCGCTGGGATTATACTGTCTTTGATTGAGTCAAAGATAATTTGCTTGGCCTTAGCTTGACTCTTCCTAAAGGCCGCTCTCCCTGCATTAGAGGTGGGTTCTTCCATCACTGTGGTCACATACTACTCAAGATCATGTTCTTGCAAGATATTTATTATCCTGAGCTTCCACACATTGAAGTTGGAAGCTCCTTCAAGTCTATCCTTGGCCCTGACTGAAATGGAGGATGCCATGGACCTT
The DNA here is from genome assembly GCA_009831015.1 of Picea engelmannii. Taxonomy (NCBI): domain Eukaryota; kingdom Viridiplantae; phylum Streptophyta; class Pinopsida; order Pinales; family Pinaceae; genus Picea; species Picea engelmannii. Next base: position 40,544 of record ML812260.1, read on the forward strand.
ACATTGGAAACTTAGTCAAACTCACTTGGATCTCTGTGTGTACCCGTTGATGCATTTCGACAAGCTGTTTCACACCCTAAGCTTGGATACCTTGTTAAATTATGAGCTTGATTTAAAACTGTAAGTCATTTTTTAAATTCCAACTGTACTTTGAATTTAGCTTAACATAATTCATAAACCAGAACAACAATTATCATAAGAATTTACCAGCATGCAAGATCACAACGCATATACCCTAGGGAAACCCTATACAGGGAGAAAAACCCCAGCAAACAATATTATTTTATTGCATTAATAATGTATGATCACTTACAAATATCCACCATGAAATTCTGCTCTTAAATAAGCTTGCCAAGATTACTTAGACTTGACTGTATGACATGTAGAATACTGAGATAATTTGCTGCTAAATACGTTTATTATAGACCAACACTGTGGAAGAAGCTATGTGCTGCCTAGGTGCTACTTTGCTGCCTTTTCTGGACTGATATTTTGCTGCCTTCTATACTGATATATACCAGCACTGTAAACAAGCACTCGCTGCCTGTTTATACTTGATATACACCAGCACTGTAAACAAGCACTCGCTGCCTTTTTATACTTGATATACACCAGCATTGTAAACAAGCACTCACTGCCTGTTTATACTGATATATATGCTGCCTTAACACTGATATATATCAGCACTGTAGATAAGCACTCGCTGCCTTCTACTCCTCTACCCTCACGCTGCATAACCTGATGTGTAGAATGAGGGGTCGACCTCTGCTTATAAAGGAGTGGAGAGGTGAAGGAAGAGGGCTCGAATTAGAAAGCTTGAATGCATGTTTTCATAACTTGACTTCACACTTCAGAGATAGATCTTGGACATGAGTTCAAAATTAGAACTTGACTTGAGACTTCAGTTACAACTCGCCCTTGACTTGGAAAAACATGCAAACTAACTCAGCATGCACATGACATGCATGCATGCAACATGCAATTATGCAACTATGCAACTTTATGCAACTCGACTTTTACAACTCGACCTTTTACAATTTGAGTTTAACAACTCATTCAGCGTGACTCTTATACATGACAATTCAAATTTCTTCATGGTGAATGGTGTTACACGTGCCAATGCACTAGATCAATACATTTACATCATTTGCAATATCAGGAAGATTGTTTGTTTCTAGCTCATAGGAATTTTATGTTCAACCTAACTTTTGCTAGATGCCTTGACTTTTGCTCATGGCTCACAA
>ML812260.1:42084-56762 GCA_009831015.1 Picea engelmannii
AGATTGTTTGTTTCTAGCTCATAGGAATTTTATGTTCAACCTAACTTTTGCTAGATGCCTTGACTTTTGCTCATGGCTCACAAGGCTTGACTAGGCTCACAAAGGTTGTACATTCCCTCTGACTTTTGCACTAGTCTATCTATGCTCACAGAGGTTGTACGTTCCCCCTGACTTTTGCACTAGACTGCCTATGCTCACAGATGTTGTACGTTTCCCCCGACTTTTGCATTAGACTTACATCTTGACTTTTGCCTTAGACTTACAAAGCTTCTGCCTTTGCTTTGGCTAGACTCACAAGATCAGATAACATCTCGTTCGTCCTGACTTTTGGTTTGACTCACAAAGGTTGTACGTTCCCCTTGGCTTTTGTCAATACCTCACAAGACTAGTTGATTCTCCAAATCTCTCTGGCTAGCCTCAGGGTGGCCCATATGGCCTCTCATTGGAGAAAGACTGTCGATGCTGCCAAATTTAACAGTTCTTATACCAGTAGATGACAAAATTGTGCACATGTAAGCTCCAATACTAGGTGTCTATATATCAATATAATGTGTGGTTGATATAGAGCATGTCTTTCTCAAGTCGCCAATTCTCAATAATTATATGTAAACCTGGTTTGGCATCTGATTGTGGTAGGATTATTGGAACTTACTTTTATATGACTCTTGTTATTCTAGCCTTGTGACCAAATATCGATATAATTTATACATTCCACATACACCATTCCAAATTGTGTCGATGTCTTTTTTAGGATTGATCCATTTGCTGGCAGTTCTGACTGTTGAATAATTGAGATGGTGGAGATGTACGCCTAGTTTGTAGTCTCATTGTGGTAGGATCATTGTAACTTTTGCACGACTCTGGTTATTCTAGCCTTGTGATGTATCGATATAATTCATACATTCAATATACACCATTCCAAATTGTGTCGATGTCTTTTTTGGGACTGCTGCAATGCTTACAGTTCTGAGTATTGAATGCATCTTCAAATCCCAGCATACACCAAAGCTGGCTACATGCTCCTGCCCTGTTTTGAAAATAAGTCGAGTGAAGCACCTAACACTACCATATGTTGGTCGTGAACAGATGTAAGGGAAAGCTATAGCAGCAAGGTGCACTATACAACCTGTTATGTTTCAGACCATGGTAAGCAGATTTTGTGCGCTCAGATAAATTAACCTAAGTGGTTGAAACATTGAAAACCTCAATCAAAACAATGATATTTGAATATGTTAATATAGAAAGACATACTGTTGGAAATTAGAAACAGAGAATACACAAAATAGTCGTTGAAAACTGCATCTATATTCTATTGCATATTATAAAGAAGAAAACTATAATGCATAAGCTCAAAAACTCAATCTTGCTAAACCAATACAGCGGTGTGTCCCATGGCTCCTTTTGACAAGGGAAGTACTATGCATCTAGACAAACCAATAACGTGCCCTAGGGAATAACATCAAAACCTTCACTATAAACTCCTAGGGTAGTGTGCCCTCATGCATGGAAACTGTAGCCAAGGGTAGTGCACCCTCATACATGAAAATTGTGTCTTAGGGATGGAAGATGACAAAGTCAATACTTGCATGCATTGAACATTCGAATTAATTAGAGGCTAACTAGTGATGGTGCATGCATGTGCCCTCTATTAAACCACTATTTAAATAACATACTATTACGTCCTCATTCAAACTTGTCATCAGCGCTGCAAGGAAATGTTGAATGCTCCATACTGGAAATTGCCATGTGGTATCTCTTGGATTTTCACTAGACGAAAAGTCCCAGCCTCTTCAAGGGGAAAAACTAAGGACACAAACATGCATGCCGTCAATTGTCACTATTGAAATTGTAACTATGGTCGGTATTCATAATGTGAAAAGTAAAAAGTGAAAAGTAGTTATTATAAATATATATAATAAATAAGTAGTTATTTATTATCCAAGGGACGCATCCTTTCATGGATGGTCGCCATATGTTCTATATATATGAAACGCTCATCATTGTAATAACATCATTCGAATATACAATTTCATTTCATATGAAAAATCAACATGGTATCATAGTAGGACTGGACTTGACTCCCTCACAGGAGGGCCCAGGAAAATGAGAGAAATAACTTGTGTTTTGTGTGAAGATTTCTACATGCCTGCATGAGAGATGATTCTTAGAGCTGCAGAATGGAGTTACAAAAGTCAAGAGATCATGGCGCCCAAATTGACATAGTGTGGGTTTGATATGAAAACCTATTAGTTGAACCCAAGGAGGGATGGACGCCAACCTTATATCTGCAATATGCACTGAATTCCCCAAACTAAAAATGTGTATATACCCACACGTGAAGGATGGTTGAATGCAATGCATTAGAAGAAAGGCGACAAAAGAGAAAAATTCGGGCAAAACTTTTGGGAAGAGGTTGTGGCCGTCTTTCTTTGCTTCCACCGCACACACATCTTTGGTTGTTGTTGTCCCCGCCACCATCTTGAGTTACTTAAAGAAGTCTGTCAACAAGAAGAACTATATATAAATCTGTGCATCAAGGAGGAGTATGCGACATCTGTGAGAGGTCATATGTACGTGAGTGTGTGATTGTGAGGCTCTTTTGATTCATATTTCTTCTAGAGGTTGAACGACAATGATAGAAGGGGAGTTGTTGGCAACTGCTAACTGCAACGCTAATTTCGTGCCATGTTCGCGAATGACGAACTTCCATAGTCAGGGCTGTGTCCTACGAAAATGTTTTAGTGATGAGTCCAGCCTATGCCATTGTAATACAAATGCAGGAAGGAGTATGTTGACAATGATGGAAAAGCAGTGTTGTATATCTCTTCGATATTCCGATAAATTTCGAGTTAAACCCCTGTTTGAAATATTTAGAGATATTTTGAGTTAGACTCCTGTCTTGCGACATTTTTCGAGATATTTCGATATTTTCCACCGATGTCACCGAGAAGTTGCATTCTAGACCCTCATCGATACTTTCCTTGAGACGAGATATACAACATTGAAAAGTATGGTTGTAGGCAACTATCGACTGCAGCGTACAAAAATATTTTGGATGAGTCTAGAGCTTATGTCAATGCAGTATAAACGCAATAACAAGTATGTTGACAATGATCGAAAAGGGTAGTTGTTGATTTCGTGTATGTCTGGGTAACACAATGAACGTATTTCACAAGAGCATATAGGAGAAAGATGTATGAAAATGTGGGACAACAATGTAATATTTTAAGCAGTGAAGACTTGGAGATGACAACAATCACTATAGTAGGCATTGGGCAACAAGACAACTGGCAACAAGGGTCATTATCCTTGATATAGGAATCCTTATTTTTTTGAAGGACCATTCTCCCTGGTATGAGAGCTCGAAAGATGTCTTATTGTATTTGAGCCACTTTCCTGGTATGGGGGCTCAATAATGTTATGCATGTCATCAATATTGCCAGTGTGCAAGCAATGAAAGAGAAAAGGAGATCGGTCTCCTTGATCTTCTCTCTTTTTGGTCCAGTCTCTAGGAGGGGGACCTGGTTAGTGGACAGTGAGACCACATACTAGACTAGAGTCGGAGCATTGTGCAAATAACAAGAGGGGGCTAGTTGGCTCATGCAGAGAAGTAGACATGGAAGGCAAGACCTTCCAACATGATGCTCAGAGACATGAAGTCTCTAGGAGCAGTATACCTCCAGGACGTGATCATACCAGATAGCAGAGACAATTCTAATGATCATGGATACAACCAGTCAAAACTGATTGTAGCACAACTATGGTGATAAATCCAATAGAGGAAGCAAACACATTATGAGACTCAAAGGGAGCATGTGTAGCAGTCTCAGTACATGAGTCAAGCCATGAGATGTTTCAGAAGCAAGCATGGCAACGATTCTAGTGTATGTAGAGGCACTCCTAGAGAGGGAGGTGATACTACATCCAGAGGGAGCAGAGATTGAGTTACCTCCAGAGAAGGAGGAAGAGCTAGCTTCAGTGTCGTAGGGAGTGTAGATGACAGAAATAGTACTTCAGGGGTATGCTTCAGTTTGGGCTCTGCTATGATATCTTGGACTAGCAGGAAGCAAAAGTCTGTCGCACTCAGTACTGCTGAGGCAAAGTACATTGCAACGTGTATCGCTTGTACGAAAGCAGTATGGATCCATAAGTTGATTTTTGGACTATTTGATCAGGTGCCGGATTCGACCGTGATATTCTGTGACAATCAAAGATGCGTGAAGCTTTCAGAGAACCCGATGTTCCATGATGGGTCGAAGCACATTGAGATAGAGTATTATTACATCCGTGATCGAGTCTAGAAGGGAGAAGTAAAAGTCTAGTGTATCTCCACCGATGAGTAGATAGCGAATATTTTGACGAAGCACTTATCCAAAGGGAAGTTTGTGTACTTCAGGGACAAGTTGGGACTTGTGGAGATTGCTCCCTTGGTTGAGAGGGAGTGTTGATCTGTATCATGCTAGTACAACTTAGATATGATGATTCAACATCATGCTAGTACAACTTAGATATGATGATTCAACATCATGCTAGTACAACTTAGATATGATACAGATGTCTTGAGACACATCATGCTAGTACAACTAAGATATGATGCCTTAACATCATGCTAGTAGAACTTAGAGATGATGCATATGCATGAGTCGCATCATGCTAGTACAACTTAGATATGATGCAGTAGCATCATGCTAGTGCAACTTAGAGATGATGCAAATGACTCACATCATGCCAGTACAACTTAGAGATGGTGCATCGACACCATGCTAGTACGGCTTAGAGATGGTGCAGAGGCACTAATTTACATCATGCTAGTACAACTTAGATATGATGCATTCACATCATGCTAGTACGACTTAGAGATGATGTAGATGATACTCCACATCATGCTAGTACAACTTAGATATGATGCATTAGCATCATGCTAGTACAACTTAGAGATGATGCATATGCCTGAGGCACATTATGTTAGAACATCTTAGATATGATGCAGTAGCATCATGCTAGTACAACTTAGAGATGACGTAGATGACTCACATCATGCCTAGATTACTCAGATAGTGTGGCTCAGAGAGTCACGTGACACTTCGTTGAGTGCGTGACAACTAAGAGACACATGTGTAGTCGTGAGACTATGGCGAAGACTGTGTGTCTTTGGACAACAACTATATGCTACTACAATGGTTGTGTACCACTGGCGGAGACTGTGTCTCTCTGGACAGTCGCTGTATGCTACTACGGTTACCACTGGTAGAGATTGTGTTTCTGAGCAATCGCTATGTACATCTTAGATATGATGCAGTAGCATCATGCTAGTACAACTTAGAGGTGACGCAAATGACTCGCATCATGCCTAGATTACTCAGATAGAGTGCGGCTTAGAGAGTCACGTGACACTCTATTGAGTGCGTGACAACTAAGAGACACATGTGTAGTCGTGAGACTATGGTGGAGACTGCGTGTCTCTGGACAACAACTATGTGCTACTATAGTGGTTGTGTACCACTGGCAGAGATTGTGTGTCTCTAGACAGTAGCTGTGTGCTACTACGGTTACCATTGGCAGAGACTGTGTGTTTCTGAACAATAGATGTAGGCTCCTACAATGGTTGTGTACCACTGTTCGAGACTCTATGTCTTTGGCTATTAGTTGTGTGCTATTACGGTGGTTGTGTATCACTGGCAGAGACTGTGTGTCTTTGGACAGTAGCTGTGTGCTATTACGGTGGTTGTGTACCACTGGTGGAGACTGTCTCTGGACAATAGCTGTGTGCTACTACAGTGGTTGTGTACCACTGACAGTGACTAAGTGTCACCAGACAATAGTTGTGTGCTACTAGCAATGATTGTGTACCACTGGACAATAGTCATGTACTACTATGGATCAACACAGTTGTGTTCTATTGGATGACATTGTAGTAGTTGTGTGCTACTAGCTGATTGCTATAGAGATTACCAGATCACTTGGAGTAGTTGCGTACTGCTTGATTGTAGAGACTGTGACATATGATTCAAGCTACCGATGACATGGTAGTCACTGTGTGCTACTAGTTGATCATAGAGCAGTCAGTGGACTACTAGATGAAGACATCATGAAAAGATTCCTCCTTAGCTAAGAGGGAGTGTTGATGTTTGAAGTAACATCATGAGACATTCTCCTTGGAGTGTCTTGTATGGACTAGTAGGAGGGAATGTGGACTTCATCTTGATGTGCCTCAGATGGTCAGATGAAGGAACCAAGACATTGGGTTCATGAAGAAAACACTATATGTCAAATATGGTTCAAGATGACTTAGCTTGATCAACTCTAAGGGATTGACCACCCCTTGTAGGATGAACTAGCTCAAGTCTTGTGGATACCAACTACATGATGTGTATAAACATAAGTGAATGGCCCTAGTAAGCATTAGACAAACCTTCTCCTAGATTGCGCTGTAGACCAATGGAGATAGGACACATTTGTCACAAGGGTGTACTTGTGATAAATGGGTCCAGGCGTAGTCCTTCCTTGATCATGGCAAAGAATAATATGGACTCGAAGTGCTCGAAGATGCAGACCTAGAGTGAGCCTGATCTCAGAGAGAGTCAATTGGCTCAGAGGGAGAGCCACAAAGGGAGTTTCCTCTTGGTTCAGGTGGGGGAGAGACATCTCCCAAGACTGACAGACAAGTGTCATGAGTCTAGAGTGAAGTTTGTATAGTTCAAAGACAAGCTTTGGCATGATGAAGAATGTCTCCCTCGTTGAGAGGGAATGTTGATGTTTGGACAACATTGGGAAGACATTTCCCAGATCACATGGAAAGCTGCTCCTGATGTTGCAGATGTTGTGAATACCTCCCTAGTTAAGAGGGAGTGTTGAAATTGTAACTATGGTCGGTATTCATAATGTGAAAATTAAAAAGTGAAAAGTTGTTTAGTATAAATATATATAATAAATAAGTAATTATTTATTATCCAATGGACGCAACCTTTCATGGATGGTCACCATATGTTCTATATATATGAAACACTCATCATTGTAATAACATCATTCGAATATACAATTTCATTTCATATGAAAAATCAACAGTCACCTCAATGGCTTGGCCTTTGTTCTTCTAGGTCACTAACCTAAGGAGGGGATCATATGTAGTCAAGTTGAGTCTTATCGTTGTAAATATGAAAGGGTGAGGACAAGGACTAGCGTTGACTTGGTTTTAACTTCTCTAGAGGATTGATTCAAGGAAACAAGAGAAGACAATACCGGATAATGCTTGGAACTATCATTCATTTATCGTATTCATCAACAACCCGAATACTAAACAATGAAGTGTCTCTAAGTGTCTATTTAACTATCTCACGTGCATCAAAGGTTTATTCATTAAATTCCATTTCTTTCATGATCATTTAGATGCTTGTAAACCAAAGATATTTTAGGCAAGACTCAAAAGAAAGAAAAAAAATGTTTCCAGTCAAAATGTGTGCCTTGTGTTATATAGCCTTCAAATATACTTGCAGGCTTGAACACCCATGGTATGAGAGGGTAGTCTTCCCGAATGTTGTTTTCAGTGGCCTGTAACAATGCGATGGTCGAATGGTCGGTTTTAGGTTGCTTAATGGACTTTTGATATACTTGAAAGTATGTGGAAGTAATATCCGTGTTCATGTGCTGTCTAATGCAATACTAATCGAGTGGGTACCAATAGGGGTTACAAGGACTTCTAATAGAGTGAGACAAAAGTTGAAGCCCTTTGAACTCTCATGTATTCCTTTGTGTATTGTTCCCAAACCACAATTTCATATGCTTAACGACAACTCCTTGGTGTTATTTATAAACATTGGTGCATGTCGTTAGCTTAGAAATGACTACCGGTCTTGCCCAGAAGAATGTCTATCATAACTTGCATTTAACATGAAGTGCTTCAAGGAAAGGAAAAACATTCACACCAATGTGTTATTCATCATTCATCACTGTTCATACAACATTAAATGTAAAACATCATGCTTATAAGATCAATCATCAAAACACTGTGAAGTATGTATTTATCTTACAACATAATACCCAAATACCCAATTCAAGTTCGTTAACTCATAGGTGTTCCAATTATGCATTCATATGAGAATTTGAATCAATACGGACTTTATTCTATCCCATGAAACATCACAATAACATTAACTCATGACCAATGACAAGTAATAAACATCCCAATAACATTAACTCATGACCAATGATAAATAATAAAGATTTCCCAAACAAATTTCACAAGATATGGATGTGCTTAGTTCGTAAATTATTCATCATTATCAACAACCAATGACATGCAAATGCAAGGTGTTCTATGTAAAGCTTAATTTTCAAAGGTTATTTCAATATTTTATTAATTCCACATTTGCAAGGATATTTTAATCATGAGCTAAATAGCAATAATGTAAAAAATTCAACATGTCCATTGTATAACTCATACGCCTTGAACTCTCTAACTTCCTTGTCAAACGTAAACGTTGTCAAGTTTTAATGAGATGGTTTGAGCAGAGGTTAAATGATGTAACATTGATATCGCTACTTAGATTTCACTGTTAATACATGTCACTACTCAGTTAGATTTCAAAATGCGCGTTTAAATTGGTAACTCAGCTAAAACCACAGTTATGATGTCCTATTTCGGGTCGACCTCTAGGAATCAATAGTAATGAGCAACGATACCCAAGAATCAATAAGGATTGACCTTCCAATCATGGTTTTGTTTTTTTTCAATAATTGTGAACCCTGGAAGATTACAACAGTGAATTGGGGGAAATGTGCTTGCAATAAACAATGTCTCGAGTAAAAGTCAAATCGCTGAATTAAAAAATTGGTATGGATTGACCATTGGAAAATCCTTAGACATGAGCAACATCCAATATCCTAGATTTGTAGATCTACTCAAAGAAATGGAATGGATCTATGCTTAAATGGGCCAGATCTAAAATGCTAGGGCAGATGTGACGATGGCTGTGCTTTAGATCAATACCCTATAAGAGTTTGCAAATTCAATCGAGCAACTCGGGCTGTCCAAACATAACTGATGGAAATTTTTAAAGGGGTTTTGATTGGAATTTTTTTGAAAATGCCTTATCCATTGGATGATGGAGTCCACTTAGTTTTGGTGAAAATCCTCTTAAAGAAAGATTTGTTGGAGACCCTCACACTAGCTTGTGACCATGAGGATGATCCAAGCTACGACAAATTTATTGAAGAGTTCTTGAGGAGGGGATGCTCATTGTTATGGCATGCTAATTTGCATTAATTTTTCCAAAGCATCTTGTCCTTGTGCTATCTTTCCACTCAGATTTTAAAACTTTTTCACCAACTCCGTCAACCTTCCATCACCTAAATCCTTCACTCGACTAATCATCCAAAATAGTCACGTCCTCCATGAGTCAAAATTGACAAATATGCCAAAACCTATATCTAGACTTAATGCTTATCTAAATCTCTCGGTTCTATCACTTCATTCATTTTTATCCTTATTATCATATTTTCGTTGAAAATTAAAAATATTTCTTTTATTAAGTTTAAGCTCCCTTATCCTATCCACAAAGTCATGTGATGAGCCTCATATGTCCAAAGTCCTTAGAAAAATGGAAAATGGTTTATTATTATTAATATAAATATTTTTATATTAAAATATTTATATTAATATTTAATCCAATATTTAATTCTTGACCTCAAGTCAAATCATGGGCACGAATCTCAATTTTTAATAATGAAAAGTCAAAGGGTGGATGGAGGGCGCATATACATTTCAGGGGTTGAAAGTAAACGCGGGTTAATTTTTTAGGGCGGGTCGAAATCCAAACCACCGAGTTTTAAGTTGGAGTACGTGTCCTTAAATGATGCATTTCGGGAGTAAGAGTGGTGTGGAGTAAGACGTCTCCTCCCAAGCTCGAAATAATATTGCAACCATTTATTATACGGTTTATGTGCGACATATTTTCTAGAGTACGTTTCAATAATAATCATGGAATTTCCAATAAATGAAAATATGGAAAAGAATCATAAAGAAGAAAATGTACGTGAACGGAAGATTTGAACAATTATTTATCAAAGATTTTTATAGAAGTAAAAGGGGAAGATCAAGGGATATTTTCATAGTTTACCAAGATGGTTTCCAAGACACTATTTTCAAAACCATGGGAAACAAACCAGTAAATAGTTTTCACAGTGAAATGGTAAATTCAGTAAAACAAGACATAGTTTTCAAAACCATGGGAAGCAAGCAATAAATGGTTTTTCAAAACCACGAGCATGAATTAAATTATGGAAAATATAAAATATTTGAGAATTATTTTTATTCAAATATATTATTCCCAAATATTTAAGGAGAATATAGATAAATAAAATTAGATTTGAAAAAATCACAAGTGACATTTCAAAGAGGATGTGACAGTTAGTTTCCGCAACAGTTGAGACTTATAGGACGATTTCTAGATGAACTAGAATGAATTTTCAAAATTCAAAGGAGGTTATTGTCAAGCACGGACCCTAGAACATTAACCTTATTCATTTTTCACACAAGTGTCACGGATCGGGAGATTCGAAGGAATCTTGGAGCCATTATTTTCAGTTATGATTTCCTGTTCGAGACATGTTTTTGTGACACATATTCCGACGTGCTGGAGACGAATTTCAAGAAGTTGAGAGGTTTTTTTTATTTTTATTTTTATTTTTTCAGAACGAGCTTATCTACAAAAACCATTCTCAGATTTTACACATATGTTACGGTTTGAGAATTACAGGTCGCGTTTTGAAGCCTATTTTTTCTCCTGAAAAACATGAGATCAGTTAAAACGTGTCATGTTTTGTTTGTAACTGTTTCTATTTTGGGAAAGGGGTTGGAGTTCAAAGTTGTGAGCTGGAAGGGGCCTTTAGTGCTATATATTTCATTGTAAAAGAGTAGAAAAAAGGAGGGGGACTTTTAGCCAGGAAGGCGAAGAGACTGTGTGTAAATTTCTCAGAATGTCCTTATGAATTAATACAATAGTACAGTGCTTTTGATAGCCGAGATTCATCACATTGTATTCTTTAGTGTGTTTTCCTCTAGTTTACATCCATTTCACTTCTGTTATTTCTTCTAAGCATAGCTAAGAGTATATGATTGGAATTCATCTCTGATAGATGCTCCTTTCATATGGTTAATGCTGCTGTTGTGTTTAATGATTACAGGTCCAGAATGCACTCTTTGTTAAGTGCTCTGTTCATTGTAGTCAACCTTATGTTATTTCTTCTAAAGTTACAACTGAGAATTCATCTTTGTTTGATGCTCTCATTTGTAATGGGATTTTCTCTTTTCTGTCTTGCCATCCTCTGAAATACTATTTATTGCTGAAGGATATGCTTACTTTACCTCTGTTCCCTCGGGAGTACTTTTGCTGTATTAATATTCATAGTATATCCCATGATTTGAGTCCATTGCCCAATGTTTTCTTCTTCTTGTTTGTCCTACCAACCCTTTTAAACTAAAACAAAACCCGTCCTATTGCAGAATCTGACCTCTGTGTGTCCATTGCCAAATCTTTTTGAGTATTTTCAGTCTCAACATGTTTGAGAGAGCACTCTCTGGTTGGAAGGGTTAGAATCCGACCTAAAGTTGGTTTGTAGGTTACCTCTGTTGTTTGTTTTATCAGCCTAACAAATTTACAGAGTGCTAACATTTTGGTACCGTTGCCGGGGATCGAAAGTGAAATATTCCTTGGGATAAACGACAAAGTTCAGATTTGAGAACTGATGGTAAAAAATATTCAGACACATAAAGGTTGTACATCATTCACCCGACGACTCCATTTTCAAGAATCTAGAATTCAAAATTTTCATGGCGACTTCACTGTCCAAAGACTCAGTAGCCTAAAGATTTTATTGATGATTTCATTGCTTCAAGATGGATTACAGATCTGCAAAATATGCTCCAATGAATTGCTCTCATATTCTTGGATTTCCAAATCGTATTCCTCACATAGATTGACAAAAATATTTTCCTAAATTCAAAGATGGGAAATGAAATATTGTTGCCTTGCACTTAATTAGATTTCACATGCACATATGTAAGATGGGGGTTGCATTTCATGAGGATTGTTTGATGAAAATGTTTATGACTACTCTAGAGGGGAAAGCAAGATTATGGTATGAAGGTTTAAAACCAGGTAGCTTATACTCTCTTAAGGATTTCCACATAGCATTCTTTAATCATTATGGAGAATCTAATCCTTTATTCTTGGTGTTTGAAGATTGTTGTGAATTTTGTGAACATTTCATTAAGTACCTTGAAAATGTCTTTTAAAATGAAGAGTGGATGAATGATGAAATCATAGAAGCCCTTTATCAATATTCATCCCAACAATAAATAGTATCCCCTCCTTTGGCTGAGGAGGAAGCTGATCAAGAAATTGTTGTTAAAAGTCATTTTCCTTCTCCTAAACTTGATGAAGATATTCAACAAGATTTCGAGCAAGACAAAGTGTTTCAAAGTTGTCTTTCTTCCCTTGTGAATGATGTGGTTGTTCAAATTCTAAGTGGCCTAGTCATGGATGAAGATTATGAAACTACATCTATGGAGACTTCAAGCAGTGAACAAACAAATGACATAGTTTCAGGGAAACAACAAAACAATGTATGCCACTTTTCAATTAGATATACAGAAAGATAATGAAGAGACAATTGTTTTATTTGATTCCTTTGAAAATCATGGTTTTGAAAATGCATCCATGGGAACTCTAGAATGTGAAATAGTTCACGTTGTTAGATTTTCACATTTGCAAGAAGATTACGAACATGAACTTATTTCCATTTATTCATTTGAAAGTCAAAATGATAGTCCTTAAGCAAATTTCCAGAAGGTTAATAAAACCAAATCAGAATTGTTTGATGAACAAGAGGATAGCCTTGATGCACATAATATCGCTGTCATATTTGAAGATGTTCAAGAATGTATGAATGTTTTTGTTGATATGCATGGAAGAGTAGACAAACCTATTGCTGCCATTTCATTTGAAAATGTTCTCAGAACTGAAGAAATAGAGCAAGAACAACAAACACTTATGAAAGAGGCTTGTCTTTATGTTTTTGTTCATCAAGAAGAAATGATTTTTCATGGTTTTCAAGATCCCTGTGGCCATCCTATTACAATATTCAATGAAGGAAGAATTTGTTTCATTCATCAACTCATATTTTGGATTCATTTTTTGTTTTTAGCTACCATCTTTTACATTTCTCTGCTTGCTTAAGAAAAATGTGAGCAGAGGACAATCGGGAAGCCAATTGCTTGATTGGCTGCATTGACACTTTAGCATCACTTGATTGAGTATCATTTCAACATTTTTAGAGTAGATAGGAGTGTGCAAATAAGCTTGTTGGTCAAATAAATTTCAGTTTGGGTTTTCAATAGTGTGTACATTCAGATTGTAGTGGTGTATTTAGAGTTCAGTTTTTAGTTGAGAGTAGTGTACAGACTTTGGCTTTCAGTGGATACTGGTGACAGGTCAGAGCAGGGTACACACATGTTTTGGGAGCAACCTAATGGATCAGGGTCCGGGTCTACAAGTTCTTTTCTATCTCACTGGGAGGATAACATCCCCATTGGAGCTAATGTTATCACATGCTAATTTGCATTAATTTTTTCAAAGCATGTTGTCCTTGTGATATCTTTCCACTCAGATTTTAAAACTTTTTCACCAGCGCCGTCAAGCTCCCATCACCTAAATCCTTCACTCGACTAATCATCCAAAATAGTCATGTCCTCCATGAGTCAAAATTGACAAATATTCCAAACCTATATCTAACCTTAATGGTTATCTAAATCCATCGGTTCCATCACTTCATTCATTTTTACCCGTATTATCATATTCCTATTGAAAATTAAAAATATTCCTTTTATTAAGCTTAAGCTCCCTTATCCTATCCACAAAGTCATGTGATGAGCCTCATATGCCCAAAGTCCTTAGAAAAATGGAAAAGGGTTTATTATTATTAATATAAATATTTTTATATTAAAATATTTATATTAATATTTAATCCAATATTTAATTCATGACCTCACGTCAAATCATGGCACAAATTTCAATTTTTAATATTGAAAAGTCAAAGGGTGGATGGAGGGTGCATATACATTTCGGGGGTTGAAAGTAAATGGAGGTTATAATTTTTTGAGTGCGTTTCAATAATAATCATGGAATTTCCAATAAATGAAATTCTTCCTCATGGTGAAATTTTTTTATAGAGGTAAAATTTAAATTTTAAAGAGCAAAGAAATTAATGTTTATTGCTATAGAAAATAATCATAAAGAAGAAAATGTACATCAACGAAAGATTTGGACAATTATTTATCCAAGGTTTTTACATAAGTAAAAGGGTAAGATCAAGGGATATTTTCATAGTTTACCAAGATGGTTTCCAAGACATGGTTTTCAAAACCATGAGAAACAAACCAGTAAATAGTTTTCATAGTGAAATGGTAAATTGTGCAAAACAAGACATGGTTTTTAAAACCATGGGAAGCAAGCAATAAATGTTTTTTCAAAACCACAGGCATGAATTAAATTATGGAAATTTAATTTTACAGGATAAAAAATATTTGAGAATTATTTTTATTCAAATATATTATTCCCAAATATTTAAGGAGAATATGGATAAATAAAATTAGATTTGAAAAAAGCACAAGTGACATTTCA
>ML812260.1:56862-105797 GCA_009831015.1 Picea engelmannii
CTCCTTCACCTCTCCACTCCTTTATAAGCAGAGGTCGACCCCTCATTCTACACATCAGGTTATGCAGCGTGAGGATAGAGGAGTAGAAGGCAGCGAGTGCTTATCTACAGTGATGATATATATCAGTGTTAAGGCAGCATATATATCAGTATAAACAGGCAGTGAGTGCTTGTTTACAATGCTGGTGTATATCAAGTATAAACAGGCAGCGAGTGTTTGTTTACAGTGCTGGTATATATCAGTATAGAAGGCAGCAAAATATCAATCCAGAAAAGGCAGCAAAGTAGCACCTAGGCAGTGCATAGCTTCTTCCACAGTGTTGGTCTATAATAGAGGTATTTAGCAGCAAATTATCTCAATATTCTACATGTCATACAGTCAAGTCTAAGTAATCTTGGCAAGCTTATTTAAGAGCAGAATTTCATGGTGGATATTTGTAAGTGATCATACATTATTAATGCAATAAAATAATATTGTTTGCTGGGGTTTTTCTCCCTGTATAGGGTTTCCCTAGGGTATATGCGTTGTGATCTTGCACGCTGGTAAATTCTTATGATTATTGTTGTTCTGGTTTATGAATTATGTTAAGCTAAATTCAAAGTACAATCGGAATTTAAAGAATGACTTACAGTTTTAAATCAAGCTCATAATTTAACAAGGTATCCAAGCTTAGGGTGTGAAACAGCTTGTCGAAATGCATCAGCGGGTACACACAGAGATCCAAGTGAGTTTGACTAAGTTTCTAGTGTAAGGTCCATGGCATCGTCCATTTCAGTCAGGGGCAAGGATAGACTCGAAGGAGCTTCCAACTTCAATGTGTGGAAGCTCAGGATAATGAATATCTTGCAAGAGCATGATCTTGAGTAGTATGTGACCACAGTGATGGAGAAACCCACCTCTAATGCAGGGAGAGCAGCCTTCAGGAAGAGTCAAGCTAAGGCCAAGCAAATTATCTTCGACTCAATCAAAGACAATATAATGCCAGTGATGACTTCGTTGATAACTGCCAAGGACTGTGGATATCTTGGTACAAAATCCTGTAAGCCTTGGAGTTTTCATTGTACCCCACAAAAACCCCTTTCTTGCCCGAGGGTTCCATCTTTGTCCTCTTTTCCTTAGGGACATGAATATATACAAGACATCAAAATATCCCTAGATACCCTACTTCAGGTTCGATCCCTGAGAAGACCTCTTCAGGAGTCTTGTCCTTCAAGATAGCATGTGGACATCTTTTTTAAATATACACGACAGTGGAGGTAGCTTTTGTCCATAAAGAATTTGGCAGATCCTGGTCAAACATCATGGCTTTTGTTGCCTCACAAATTGTTTTGTTTTTCCTCTCATCAACACCACTTTGCTGAGGGTTATATGGAACGATCAACTGTCTCTTGATTCCTGTTTCCATGCAGAAATCCTCAAACTAGAGAGATTTGAACTCTCCTCCATTGTTTGTTCTAAGGGTTTTGATGCGTGTCCTTGTCTGCTTTTCAATAAAGGCTTTATACTCTTTGAACTTATCAAATGTGTCACTTTTTGCTTCAAGGAAATAGATCCAACATTTTCTTGAGTAAACATCAATAAAAATGATATAATACGAACAACCACTGAGTGAGGGAGATGACATGGGACCACATACATCAGAATACCAAATCTAAGATACCCTGAGCTTTGCTCTCACTGTTAGGAAATGCTTTCTTTATACTTTTACCTAGCTTGCATCCTTTACAAATTTCATTTTTACTAGGAGAAATAGAGGGCATGCAACATACCATATTCTGTAGATCTAGAAGTGCTTTGTAATGAAGATGTCCAAGTCTTCTGTGCCACAACTTGCTGGAGCTAGATGCGTTCTGAGCTAATGCCTGAACTGACTATCATGTCATAACATACAGTCCTCCTTTGCGAGTCCCAATAGGTTATGTTGTACTTAAGTGGCTACTTTTAGCCCATAGAAGTGTCTTCATGTCTTTGAAGATCACCCAATATCCCTTGTCCTCAAGGGTTGCAACTGACAATAGATTCTTCCTGAGCCCTGGAACTTATAATACTTCAGCAACATGAAGCGTAGCCCCAGATTCCAATCTAAACGAGATAGAGTCTACTCCCTCTATATTGTAACATTTGTCATCCCCAAGCTCACCCTGCTTTGTAAAAGATTGTCTTGAAATCTGAGAGGATCTCCTTGTACCCTGTCATGTGCTTTGATGCACCACTGTCTACTAACCAAGTTTTTGGCCTTGTGATAACTGTACTCGATAAAGCAAAAACTAGGTAATATTCTTTTCTATTTTCTCTTTCATTAGGACTTTTTTGTTTTCTTTTGGATTCATCATCCTTAGCGGTTGAGGCATGGTGTTTCCCTTTCCTTGGATTTTTCTTCCTATACCAGCAGTCTTTAGCAAAATGACCCAACTTATTGCAACTAAAGCATTTAATTTTTAGATGTATCAATATTTTTTCCTTTGAACATACATTTGGTGTTTGACTTCCTCTGAGATCCTTTTTGGAAGGTGACTTTCTTCTTTCCTTTGAATCTTGATGCTAATGTTAAATGCTCTTCTTTGGTTGTCTCACTCCTGGTAGCAGTGCAACTCTCCTCTTGAAGACAATCATGCCATAACCTCTCAAACGTGGGCTGAATCTCTCTCACTCACACTGGATAGGAAAGTTTGCTATGAAGAAGGAAGACCATCAAATATGGCCTGCACTAAATCATCATCATCCACTGTGACACCGGTGACCAAGAGTTGATCTCTGATCTGGGCTATCCTGGAACAGAAAGATGCTACTGATTCACCTTTCTCCATCTTCAAATATTTAAGCTTGTGCTTAAGTGTCCTCTTTTGATTTAGTGCTTGTTTCTCATACAGATTTACCAAGATATCCACAGTCCTTGGCAGTTATCAACGAAGTCATCACTGGCATTATATTGTCTTTGATTGAGTCGAAGATAATTTGCTTGGCCTTAGCTTGACTCTTCCTGAAGGTTGCTCTCCCTGCATTAGAGGTGGGTTTCTCCATCACTGTGGTCACATACTACTCAAGATCATGCTCTTGCAAGATATTCATTATCCTGAGCTTCCACACATTGAAGTTGGAAGCTCAGGATAATGAATAGGGATGTGAGGTAAGTAGGTAAGTAGGGATAGACACCTAGTATTGGAGCTTACATGTGCACAATTTTGTCATCTACTGGTATAAGAACTGTTAAATTTGGTAGCATCGACAGTCATTCTTCAATGAGAGGCCATATGGGCCACCCTGAGGCTAGCTAGGGAGATTTGGAGAATCAACCAGTCTTGTGAGGTATTGACAAAAGCCAAGGGGAACTTACAACCTCTATGAGTCAAACCAAAAGTCAGGACGAATGAGATGCTATATGATCTTGTGAGTCTAGCCAAAGCAAAGGCAGAAGCTTTGTAAGTCTAGGACAAAAGTCAAGATGTAAGTATAATGCAAAAGTCAGGGGGAACGTACAACCTCTGTGAGCATAGACAGTCTAGTGCAAAAGTCAGGGGGAAGGTACCACCTCTGTGAGCATAGACAGACTAGTGCAAGTTCGGGGGAACGTACAACCTCTGTGAGCCTAGTCAAGCCTTGTGAGCCATGAGCAAAAGTCAAGGCATCTCACAAAAGTTAGGTTGAACATAAAATTTATATGAGCTAGAAACAAACAATCTTCCTAATATTGCAAATGATGTAAATGTATTGATCTAGTGCGTTGGCATGTGTAACACCATCCACCATGAAGAAATTTGAATTGTCATCTATAAGAGTCAAGTTGAATGAGTTGTTAAACTCAAATTGTAAAAGGTCAAGTTGTAAAAGTCGAGTTGCATAAAGTTGCATAATTGCATGTTGCATGCATGTCATGTGCATGTTGAGTTAGTTCACATGCTTTGTCAAGTCAAGGGTGAGTTGCAACTGAAGTCTCAAGTCAAGTTCTAATTTCAAACTCATGTCCAAGATTTATTTCTGAAGTGTAAAGTCGAGTTATGAAAGCATGCATTCAAGCTTCTAATTCGAGCCCTTTTCCTTCACCTCTCCACTCTTTTATAAGTAGAGGTCGACCCCTCATTCTACACATCAGGTTATCCAGGGTGAGAGTAGAGAAGTAGAAGGCAACGAGTGCTTATCTACAGTGCTGATATATATCAGTGTTAAGACAGCATATATATCAGTATAAACAGGCAGCAAGTGCTTGTTTACAGTGCTGGTGTATATCAAGTATAAACAGGCAGCAAGTGCTTGTTTACAGTGCTGGTATATATCAGTATAGAAGGTAGCAAAATATCATTCCAGAAAAGGCAGCAAAGTAGCACCTAGGCAGTGCATAGCTTCTTCCACAGTGCTGGTCTATAACACAGAGGTGTTTAGCAGCAAAGTATCTCAGTATTCTACAGGTCATACAGTCAGGTCAGGTCGAAGTCATCTTGGCAAGCTCATTTAAGAGCAGAATTTCATGGTGGATATTTGTAAGTGATCATACATTATTAATGCAATAAAAGAAGATTGTTTGCTGGGGTTTTTCTCCCTGTATGGGGTTTTTCTCCTTGTATAGGGTTTCCCTGGGGTATATGCGTTGTGTTCTTGCATGCTGGTAAATTCTTATGATTATTGTTGTTCTGGTTTATGAATTATGTTGTTCTGGTTTATGAATTATGTTAAGCTAAGTTCAAAGTACAGTCAGAATTTAAAAAATTACTTACAGTTTTAAATCAAGCTCATAATTTAACAACGACCACTGATTCTATGGGAAGTGCCATGAACTCGTGAACTTAAAATAGAAATATCAATAAAAAATAGTCCTTACTAACGCACGTCCTATAAAGGGTAGTTTCGTCTGAAAGGAATAAGAAAAATTAACACAGCATCAAATCTATCGTTTAGATCCCTATAAAGCAGTTGTCCCTGACACTCTCAATGCCAAATCTATACACATCTTCCATGTAAAGGGAAAAAAACCATTAAAGAAATAGGCTTATTTTTCCTTGTTCTGCGATAGTTTTTCAAAGTCATCTCCATAGAATAGCAAACAGCCCTTGGCATTAATCTGGAGTTGAAGATAGCAATCCATACTTCAATACTGAAGCATTAAGAAGGTGCCTGTCATGAAAAGGCATGTAACTCAGAGGTACAGAAGCACACCGACTAGAGGCAGGCCCTGGGTTTGTTTCATAGCTTGTCTAGTTTTCAACTGGATATGGTTAAATGAAGGTAGATTAATAATGGAAGGACAGATGAGTTTGGATTCATCCTGGAAATGTTGAGATTGAGCACTGGTTTAATTGGGATGCAGTTGAGAAAGTTGAAAACAAGTACAAGCAGGGGCTTTGAACCAAGGGGATGGAGGGGCTAGTAAGATGACAATCAGACCAACAAGAACTGGTATATTTTAGGTCTCGCACATATTTCTCCCTGATTGTATTGTGCAATCTGATCAAAGAATCTCAATCCTAAGTGTCCTACTACACTGAAATTTAACTAAATGCATGTCACTGCATCCTGGGAACTAAAAAACCTATAGACAAAGCTGCAAGATATCGCTTAATCAGCCATCACCTATCTCACATACTTGATCATCACAAATGAATGTTGATGCATCCTGAGAACTTTAAAAACTGAAGACAAGCTGCAAGATATCTCCTAAATGGCCATCACCTATTTCACATACTTGATCATCACAAATGCTCTTGTTCCTCTCCCTTGGTCCTCGTAAAACATCTCTAACGCTCTCAAAAACTAAGGAACCATTAACAAGCCATACGATGATCTACCAGGACACCACAATAACACTGTAATCACTTGTACAGTTATGTAGATGAACTGAGGTAACACAACAAAAGATATGGATAGAGTCAGATCGGGAGTTTCAACCATATCTATGATCATAAGCCAAATAAACCTATTGAGTGGCATAGGCAAAGAGGCCAAGTACTGAAAAGAATAGAAACCAATAGAACCACATTCCATTTGGCAATGCAATTCACAAGTAGTCATACGCCAACTATATTATAACCATACAATTTCCATTCAAATAGAAAGCACTTGCCAAAGAAATGCAAGAAGCCATACTCTACCCGTCCCTTCTAAAAAAATGCCGATTTTCAGCTCTTTTGGCTGAAATATAGTCCCTGTCGTATTTGCCATGTACATCATTCACTGTGTAATTAAAACACCCCCTTCAACAAGGGCTCATCTCCAAATAAAAAACATGGAAATTTTGTTTTCTTCGGGTAATTGGCCATATTTGTATCTAGTACCCATAACCTGCAATACAGGCATAATCTGACGATAAGATAAAGTTCACAGCTAAAACCATGAAATCCCATCTATTGAAGAAATAATAATTGAAAACACATGCAAGAAATCAAATGTTTCTTATGCTAGACCTGAGTTATCCATGGGGTTTGGAGAAGTAGCAGGTTCTGGTTCCTTGATGTCAACTACAACAACATCTGACGTTAGGAAGGTCTTTGCCACAGATGCTGCATGCTCCAAGCAACACCTAACCACCTGCTTTCAAGCACAGCAATTTAGAATATTTTACAGCAAAGATATCAACAGCTTTTTGCATATATGCAGTTAACAGCACACCAGAAAACGACATATAGCCATACCAAGTAAAAAATATCAACAAATTGCAAAGGAGAAATGATGGGCAGCAGCATGCACAAACAACAGATACTTATACTTATATGCATGTTGAGGTTAAAGATCATTGGTTAGTTAAGTTTCAGTCAATTGTATTGCAACTAAAATTCCAACAGTTCACTTTCACAGAAGCCATTTATGTTAAATTTCATATATATCAGAAACACAGATTACTATAACTTAAAAAACTATAAAAAATGCAAAATAAACTTCACAAGACTCTACAACCTAACTGCAACCCAGGCATCCTGACCAAGATATTTATGTAAATGCTAGTACAACTCCACATATCAGAAACAAAAAGGAACCAACAACTTACCTTAGTTGGATCAATTATTCCAGCTGCCATCAAATCTTCATATTTGCCTGTAGCAGCATTGTAACCATATTTGGGATTATCACTGGAAAGAACCTGGAAAAGCCAAGAAATCCAGGACATAATTTAAATATAGTGTACATTAAAAAGTGAAGCCAATAGACAAATAACACCAATCTGCTATTAAGCAGCAAGCTGACTCTCAACAAAAATAAGTTTCCCTGCATTAAAGGAGCAGCAATCAATAAGAATGAAAAGTAATTGGCAAATATGGCAGGTTTTGTCCTGACCTTTTCAGCCACAACACTTCCATTCACTCCAGCATTCTTTGCAATTAATTTCAATGGGTAGCTCAAAGCCCGTTTAACAATGCCTGCACCAATCTGCGAGCACCAAAAAGGTCAACACAATTTAAAGACCATGTAATAACGAGTTGCAAAAGATAAAAACTGGAATTCTGTGTGTACACATAAAATTTCTACTTTCAACAAATAACGTGTCATTCTACTATAAAACATAGCTCTGGGCCACCCCCATTGAACTCGCTCCTGAATGACAGAGACAAATATCATACCTTTTGCTCATCATTTTCAAGTGTATCTCTTATAGCATCAACCTTTGAAGCAAGCCTTAATAGACTACACCCGCCACCAACAACAATGCCTTCCTCAACAGCTGCCTGTATACAGTAATGGCTGTAAATTAACTTGAAACTTCCTCCAGCTTTTAAGCACATAACGAATATGAATCTATATGCAGAAGTTCAACTCCCAGATTACAAACAACAGATTATTTTGAAGGGCCCTGTCAAATAGATACAATTCAATGTTGAATTTCCTATGTGCCTGTTATAGCCCCTCTTTGATAATAGCAGCTCCATGAATGACAGGATTCAATTTGGATAACATTCATTATTCACATTTATTTCAGATCACAGCATGTTTTTGCAAATTAGCATCAGATTCCGTAATTGATTATGCACAATGTTCTGCATGCATACCTTTGTCGCATTCAAGGCATCTTCCACTCTTAACTTCTTTTCCTTCAATTCTGTCTCTGTTTGTGCTCCCACCTATCAACAATTATGAACATTATCATATATCCTCCATTCTTGCTTTAGAGAAATATATATTGAAATGCAGTTACCGACACCGATCAACTAGATTCAGGTTGCTACAATGCCAATAACAGGGTATTGTTACAGATAGCTAACATAAATTCAACCATGCCAAACTTTACCTGAATAACTGCAACTCCACCAGAAAGTTTGGCAATTCTTTCATTCAATTTTTCTTTTTCGTAGTCTTGTTCTGCAACCTGCAATGAGAATGAGAACAATGCCATTAGTGAAAACCTTTGATAAAATAGGTTGATAGTGGAGTTAAATATCAAGTCGAACATATTCTGATATTAAAGCAACCTTAAGTTATTTAAATTTAATGTATATAATTATCGTTGCATGTTTCCTCAGAGACACACATATGCAAATTATAAACTGTGCATCAAATTGTTACTTTCCACACTCGTGTCTTGACAACTCCCAAGTGAAATTTGAGATTATTGACATCATCATGAATGATATTAATGAGGAGATCCCTCCCCACAAGGTAAACGGCCACTTTGCAATATATAGTAGCAACACAGAGAAAACATTTGGGAAAGTAAACATAAACTATAAAAACAAGACATTAGTTTTAAGCCTCCATTAAGGATACACAGAAAGAATCCTATTTTTAAGTTATAGAGAAATAGCACACCTCAATCAGGCTTCTAATTTGAGACACTCTTTTATTAACAGCTTCCTGAGTGCTCCCATCACCAACGATCGTTGCTGAATCCTTGGTAAGTACTACCTTGGCAGCAGTACCCAGAACCTCACTTCCAACTTTATCCAGGGACAATCCAACTTCATCTCTGATGACAGTGCCTGCACAGAGAAAGAATGGATGAGACAATATCTGTACAAGAAAATAGAAACTCATGGGAGAGAGATTTTACTCTCAGTACCTCTCACTCAGTGAGAATTTATGCTATTAACATAAAAAGTTAAACTTGTCAAGCAAACCCAGTACCAAATAATGGTAATTTCTAGGACAAATGATATAAGCCTGCTTATATATGCACCAAGCTTTGTACTTAAGCTCTTAGTGCATGTAAGTCCTTAATGTTACTAAACTAAAAATGTACCTCCAGTCAATATAGCAATGTCATCCAAATATTGGCTTTTCCGCTCTCCAAATCCAGGGGCTTTCAAAGCAGCAACCTTCAATGCACCCCGAAGCTTGTTCACAACAAGAGTAGCTAAGGCTTCTTGTTCAATGTCCTCAGCAATGATCAAGATGGAATACCCCCCACGGATGGCCTCTTCCAATATTGTGATCAAGTCTCTTGCAGTTGTGATCTTTTTGTCAACCAATAATAGCTGCAAATTATAAAAAATATAAAGATTCAAGTTAATTTCCTGACCACCAAATTGAAAAAAGCATGCACAAGTAAATAGAAATTTAGCAACCCTCTTCCTATGCTTAGTCGTGTTCATGTTTATTTCTGATTACTAGATAAGTGTTCTAAATCCAATACTGTACAGAAATAACAGAGGGTTCATAAGGCATGGAATATAAAATTCTGTACAAACCAACACCAACCCAAATTCAACCAGGAGGATGTACCATGAATATATGACAGATGGAGGTAATTGGGAAACAATTCCACAACTCAGATGAGGGTTTATTAAAAAAATGTTAGTCATGATTTCCATATATTCTCTTTTCATTACAAAGAGAAGTAGCACTAATGAATAGCAGCACAACAAAAAATGCAAGAAGAAGCTTTCATTCACATCAGTTACCTTGCAATTTTCGTACTCCACAGACATCTTCTCACTATCTGTCACAAAGTATGGAGAAATATATCCACGATCAAATTGCATTCCCTCTACAACATACAGATTGTTTTCTGCACTTTTTCCCTCTTCAAGTGTCACAACACCTTTCCTCCCAACT
The DNA here is from genome assembly GCA_009831015.1 of Picea engelmannii. NCBI lineage: Eukaryota > Viridiplantae > Streptophyta > Pinopsida > Pinales > Pinaceae > Picea > Picea engelmannii. The sequence continues at coordinate 66,835 of ML812260.1, forward strand.
TTACTCATAGCCTCTGCTATCATGTTTCCTATTTCATAGTTATTCCCAGCACTCACTGCAGCAACATCTGCTAATTCACTGTCTTCAACCTGCAGAATAATACAGATTACAAGGTGTTAACATGCGTAACCATTTACAGATAACATCAGTCCCAAATGTTTCACAAAAAACACCTCGACATTCTACCCTGGAGTCTTCAAGAAACTATAAATGATAGTTTTGAATCAACTATTCCCCTAACAAAAGTGCACCACTAAGCGACTAAAATCGTTAAAGATCTCACAAGAGCAGAGAGAGAAAACCGGCCTACTCAAAATGTGAGCATTTACCTCCTTTGACAAATTCTTGAGTTCAAAAACAAGGGCCTTTACTGTCTTGTCAATGCCCCTAGTAATTTGAATAGGATTTGCTCCTGCTGCAACAACCTGAACAAGTTTATGATTCAGATTCTTATTTACAAATCTTAAAATACGAACAAGCTTTCTCTGTTGGGTTTTTCCTAACAAGCTCATAACAATTGACAACAGGATCATAATTTCTTCTTCAACAAGGCTATTAGCATTTTTCCATTCAAATATCATCTTAATCCCACTGAAGCATTGAAAATTCAAAAAGCAGCGACCATAAAGATATATTAAAATGAATAAAAACTTAAGCCAGTACTAGGGACAACAAATTACCTTTACACCTTCAGCTATTAAACCTTGCGCAAGTACAACAGATGTGGTGGTTCCATCACCAGCTAAATCATTTGTCTTTGCTGCAGCTTGTCTTACCAACTTGGCCCCAATATTTTCAACTGGGTCCCCTAATTCAACCTGTCAGAATCAGAGTGCACAGCATTGAAATGCATTAACTAGACTGGCAATAACAATTGAACTCGACTCTTCAACATCTAGCACACAATTCTTTGTTTTTAACTGCTTGAAGCTTGATCCATTACTCTACTGTGGCTACTCCACAGACCAAGTAGATCGTCGAAGTAGCAATATGCTGTCTATGACCTGTGAGAAGTTTGCCTCCCAGGTCTAAGACAATAACACATTTAGGCAAGGAAAACTAATATAGAATATAAAAAAATTACAACCCACATCTACAATTTACCTCCTTAGCTACTGTAACACCATCATTGACTATTTTCGGAGAACCATACTTGCTCTCCAAAACAACATTTCTGCCTTTTGGTCCAAGGGTGACTCCGACAAGATCAGCAAGCTTGTTGACACCTGCCTGCAAGACAATTTGAAAATACTTTCAATAAGTGCACAATCAAATGTGGAATATATGCCATACCAAGCCTAGATAAAAACCACACATTAACATCAAATGTATATGGACAAGGAAAGATCTACCACAGTAAAGTTTTATTTGAAGAGAACCTCCTTTAGATCGATTTTTTTCTCTGACCTGCAGTTTTTTTGTCGCTGACCCATCTTGGTTGAAGTACAATTCCTTTGCCATAGCTCTTGGATTAACTACATGCTCTCTGCTGTGTAATCTCGCGGTCTGCCTTCTGCTTAGGCGATTAAAGGAGATGGGTGAAAAAGCAACAAGAGAAGACAATTGCCTGCCATATTTGTCAGACACTGCACCCAACTTCCTCTCGTTTCCAATGTTACCCAACGAGGCAGAAGTGGCAACTGCTGACATACTGCCCATAGCATAGGCCATCTTCCCTTATTCTGAATAGAGAATTACAAATCTTCATATTAGCTATTATCTTACAAACAAGAATGCCAAAGTACAAAAAGCACCCGTAATAAACACATTAAATAGCTATTAAGGCTTTTGGAAAAATCTGGGGCATCAAGATAAACACAGCCTAAGAGAAACCCAACCACCATCCTCGTATTAAACAAGCGAGGTTTCTATACTCGCACTCTTATTTCGCAAAAACAGAGAAAACGTGGCTAAATTAAGACTATCACAGAACAATCTAAACCCGGATCTGATATGCACCTCAAGGTTGCCAAGGGGACCTGATATGCACCCTCAAGGTTGACAAGAGGGTCTGGCATGGACCTCAAGGTTGCCAAGTTAGAGTGTGATATGTACCTCAAGGTTGCCAAGCTAGAGGTTGCATATTTTTAATTTCAATATCTTACCTCTAGTGTCCATGTATTCAATGCATCCAATGGGCCATCTAGATTTAATTCACCACTGCTATACATAAACACACGTGCCTTTATACACGGGCACCAGATATCGAAGGATCTTCCCACCTCACTCAGACTGTGAAGAACTCTATGAAAAAAGTATCGCTGCTGGAAACTGAAGAAGAATTTCAAATTTATAGCATGAATGGTTCTTACAAATCGGCAGCCACTTTAAGGAAATTTCATCAAACCAAACCAAGAATKTTATGTAACAAGATATCAAATCAGATGCTGAACCAGCAGTTCTGGCACAACCAAATTAGCTTACATGCTAATGAAACAGTAAAATTTTAACTTCAAAATGTTTTTGGGGGACAAATGCTACTAATCATGCAGCGGGGTGGACATGACCTTGTGGTCCAATGGCAAAGTGAAGAACTTGCCACGGCCTCAAGTGCCGTCCTTCCAGTGACAATGGCATTCTTCCAGTAAGTAATAACCAGGTACTGTTATTTCGATCTCTTCTGCTCAAGGGGCAATCGTGATTGTCCAGGTTAACTACCATTGGATTCTAGTTCCTGGGCACCTATTATCAGTAACCGAATACAGAGATGTAATCATGCTTAATGAAGCCTACTATATACTGGTACATTCAAACTATCCTACTGTATACTATCATAATCACACCTAATAGTGCCTACTGTGTATATTCAACAGATGCTCACAAAGAAAAGAAGCCGGCAAACCTTATCAAAGCTGCAAAGCCTTCAACTGAGGCCAAATCAAAGGCATTCGTAATGCTCTACATGATATACAAATTATTCTCGAACCCTTCCAGAAAAACCCTAAACCCTTACTAAAAAACCTAACGCTTATAAAATTGCATTCAAAAACCAGCGGGACAAAATCATGCCGATCATGAAAAGAAATAAACTTGGGCAATACAAGCATAAATGCTTTAAAACTTCGCCTTTGAACAACTTCCAGAGACATTACAGAATCAAGAAATGGGTAACAATTGTGATCAAAAGGAATTCTTACCTTGAACTTAGGTAATGGGATTCGATCCCTCGAAAGTGTGCTCGCTATTGGAGTGTGTAGAATGCTCTGCAATGCTCTGGAACAAAGAGAGTTGTGGATGAAACTAAAAAGATAAGGTAGGATGGGATTACTTATGTTCCGTCAATGGAATTTAGCTCTCTCTAGAACCTACACTAATATTCCTTCTTTGATTTGCTGGGTGAGAGTCTTTCCTCAAATCTCAAAATCACATTAGTGGTACGTGGGGCCACTTATGGGCAAAGCCCAATGGTAGTACTATAGCGAGTGCCCCGCGGCCTAGAGGCCCGGGAAAAGTGGATTAGGTCTATAAAAAAGCAAAAGATGAAAATCTGCACAAATCTTGGAACAACCCAACTTGAGTAAAAACTCATTGATTTTAAAATACCAAGCTTGTGGTGCATGAATCATCCCATAAAGGGCCTTCATCCTCCTGCAAACATGGTATCTCACCCATGCACCTCATAACCTTTGGCAATTATAGCAAAAGTCTCGTCAAGGTAAACTCCTTTTTTTTTTTTTTTTTTTAATAGAATCAATGGAATTTAGCTCTCTCTAGAACCTACACTAATGAAAACCTTTAAATATAAAATTCATTAATATTATATGAAATGTGATATCATATGTTATGTATGAGTGTTTTTTTTAATCATATAAAAATTTTTATTAGTCCTCAAAGGTTATGGGACTATAGCAATGAGTTTGTTCTTTGACTCTGTATTAGTTTCTCGTTGACTTTATATGTGTATTATATTCAATGTATAACATAGGAAATTAATATATGTATTTTTTTATATAATAAAAAACATATTTTTCTGAAATTTAATTGGTTAATATCTTTAATGTGTTATTGCAGGCTTCATGTCATTCGATGTACATAATTAATTACACAATTAATAAATTTGCCAAGTGTTGTTTTATTGTTCAAACGAGCTCGCCTCGAAGGTAGTAGGCTCATTGCTTTACAAAAATATTGTGAATATTGGATAGGTCTCGAGCCTTTTGTCTACGTACCATTACTATGTGTCCAAGAGGGATAGTACACAGGCCCGTGTGAAGAGGGTTATGTGGTGAATCTTGTGTGGTACGAGAGTATGGGCGGTCTGAACAAGTTTTACTACACAACATACAAACCATTAATCACCTCCACGTCTAGAAGCTGGAAGGACCACCCCAACGTAAAACCAAACACGTTATCACTAACTCTCATTTATCTTTACTACTTGTACGTAGTAGTATTCAATTATGCTCGCGTTACTTTACTTGGATAGGGGTTACGAAGGTGCTAAGAACCTTCATGATATTATTTTAATAAAGTTTGAATAGAAATCAATGATAAGATTTGACTCTACACTTGACTAGACGATTAGGAGTCTCTAATTAAAGGTAATTAATTTGATAAAAAATAATATTCATGCCTAAAGTTTTCTAACTATAGTATTAAAGTTCAATTAGAAGGGTTTTGCACCTTTTAATTAGAAGGGATTGTAAGTTATGTTGATATTATGGTCGTTGCGGGAGGTATTTACCTCCACGTGTAAGCCTGACGAGGATAGAATACTCCAGAAAGCAAGAAGAAACCCTAATGAGTTGGCTAATAACCCTAGAAGACTTGTCGGGTCAAGAAGATAGTTTATATTAGGTTATTAGCCTCCAAGAGAAGAAGTCGGCCAGAAATAATAATATATACTGAATAGACAGATACCCAGAATGAGAAGTCGGCCCAGGCAGTTAGCCAGAATTAGTATAAATACAGAAGACCAGTTCTCATTCTGGCAGGCAGTCTCAGAATTGCAGAGCAGCAACTTGTGCGCATTGCAGTGCCCAGTCTTGTGCGCAGGTTTGAGGAGAGTTGTCATTGCAACCGTTGCAGCTAGCAGATCACATTTGGCTTGGACTCTCTCTTGGTTAGGGTTTGGACTATCTGATCAGCACTTGTTGGTACGCTATCCTTGGGGAAAGGTGTGCTACCCTTTGTTTGGCTATCTAGCCTAGGGTTTGCTTCCGGAGTGATTCTTTGTCAAGGTTAAGATGCTCGGAGGGTGGCTTCGGCCTATGGTTGGGTGACAATATTGATATTGTCAATGGTAAAACGAGCACATCCATTATATTCTAACAGGTTATGGGCCCACACCTCTTTCATTCAGTCTAACCGCTGGAAGGAAACATAGCCGTAAGGATATTAAGCTCGTTGAAGAACTGTCGCTAGGGTTTCTAGCAGGAGCAGTCACCATAGCACTGTCGCTAGGGTTACTAACAGGTACAGTTGCAGAAACCCTAAAACCTCTCGTTGAGGCACCTTAAGTGAAGGGATTGACCTAATCTCTGGATAGATCAGTGTGCCCTAGCCTACCGCATCTCCTGGTACTCTCAACAAGCTAAGACGTCAAGTTTGAGTTTTTGGTCAAATTTAGGGTTTGACCAAGTCAAAGCAGCCATGACTTATTCTATGAACTCAGAGAACAAGTTAGATGGAGCCTCTAACTTCAGAGCGTGGTGTGGGACTAAATACATGCACTATTAATTCCCAACATTAAATTGTCAACCAGGGAGTCGTAGACTTAGAGGTGCAAGCACAGGAAGTGCAGGATTGGAGCCTAGTCTAGCCTATTTTAAAGCCGACAAACACACTTCAAAATGGAATGAATGAAAGCAAAGCTGGGATTAAAATCAAAGTGCAGTAATCCAAAGTACAAGAAATGAGATCAAGTGCAGGAAATAAACAAGCAAAGCAATCTAAAAGTAAATGTGGAATTTACCCAAACTGGCATTCAAATCAGTGAACTGGATGAGGTTACTCAAACCCTCATGTATATGTGCTACTGACCTAAAGGGAAATTTACCATTTTTTTAGCAAATCCACCAAACTTCTAATTAACCCTATATTGACAAAATGATGAAATGTAAAGAATTCAAAGAAACACACTTTATAAACTTGTCTTCAAGAAAAGATATACCCACAAGTAGAAAGTGAATTCAATGTATAGATACATGGTTGATTTTTTTTTATGTACAAGAACATAATTGTTTCATGTGGATTATCCATTTGACATTGCATTTGCACTCATATCACTTAACATCACAATAATGCTACTTCATACAACATAACATAACTTTCACATGGAACAAACATAAATAATAACAATAATGTAATAAAACAATTATATCAATAGTGAAACACAACACTATGGGAATATATTAAATACTTAAACAAAATAGTAGATTGACAACAAAATGATATATAACTCATAAAATAGAAATATAAAAAATAAAATTAAAATTAAAATATGTATTCTTATTATAACAAATCACACAACAATAATTAAATAATAACAAAACAATAGTGATAATTTACACTCAAGACAAAAAGACAATATCTTAACATAACATCATTACATAATATAACGGTTTATAATGAGAATAGATTAATATGATGAGAACACTTATTATATTAAAACAATGATAGTATTACAATCAACTTTTTTTTTCAACGAAAAAAATACGCTTTATATTCAGAAGAATATAAGATTTTACAAGGCAAGAAATGCGGAGAAATGTCCATACAAGGGAAATACGAGGAAAGTGCTCAATGCATGATAGACAAAACAGTCCATACAAGCTCTTTGAGATACAAGTCAACCGAGACCAATGTCTGTCCCGTGGATGATCAGCGCCCAAAAACAGAATGTTCGATCAAAGATTTATCATTGAGGAAGGTCCTTCATTGCCATCTTCCCATCTAGTATAGCGAATGTGACCCAAAGGCAAGTGCAAAGCTTTTTTGGAAAGGATGTCCGCCTCAATATTTTGTTCTCTGTAGATGTGGGAGAAGGTGAGATTATTTATAAGTTTTGTTGCAGCACGAGTTCTCTCTTTCCAGCATTCGAGGTCAGCTACCTGAAAATCTGCACGCCCATTCAACCAGTCAATGGTAATTTTGGAGTCGCCAAGAAGTAGAAGCTCGTTGACATGAAGACGACTGGCCAGGATAAGAGACGCCCACGCTCCTAAAAGCTCAGCCTTCATATTGGAACCAGTCCCACAATTTAGAGTCCACCGGAAACAAGTGTGTGAGTTTAAAACAAGTTTCCCTCCCGCCCCACAGAGAGAGTCGCTTTGTTGTGCCGCTCCGTCAAACCAGGCCACAATTCTATCAAGAGGAACTGCAAAAATAAGTCTGTTGGGAGATGTAAATGAAGATTGTTTTCTGTTGGAGGCCAGCTCAGCAATAATGTAATTTGCAACTCTATGAACTGATGGAGTTTTATCCTCGAAGATGGCCTCATTTCTTGTCTTCCAAACTTGCCAGCAGAGGGAAATAGGCAACAGAGCAGGGTTCGTGGTAACCTTTATCCAGTTCTGGAAGCAAGATGGGACGTTTGGGCCGGCCCAAATTGATCCGGGCAAGAGCGCTGGTAAGATGAGCTGCCACACCGCTCTGAAGAAAATACAGTTTATAAAAACATGGGAAATGGATTTAGTATGAGATTTGCACAGGATGCACCAGCCGGGACCCACCCAGCCCCGGGCTTGAAGATTGGGCCACATCAATAGCTTGTTTTCAAACATGAGCCAGGCAAATAATTTTATTTTTAGAGAGCAGTCACCTCTCCAAATTTTAAGACGCCATCTATCAGCTGTAGCGGTCCAGCACTTGTTTGCTAAGGCACGGTAAACATTTTTTGCCGTAAGGTTTCCAGATCGATCCCCTCCCGTCCACAAGAAAGTGTCTGATCGGTCCTGTAAACAGATGTCGACTTCAGTTAAAAGGTGAGTGTAATCATCCCATTCAATTGCAAGATCCGAATCCAGTGCTAAGTCTGTGTTGCTGAGCCAGGAATCGCCCAAATGTCCACCACTGGTCGATGAAATCTGGTGTAGAAAGAAAAAACTTTTGTTGTGTAAGTGCATCAGTAGCTGCATGGAGAGGAAAGCACGACCGCCCAATCCCAATATGGCGTCTCTGCCAATTTCAATCGAATATCTATTGCCTGGGTTCCAAGAGAGCCAATGGAGGATGATGGGCAGAGATTTTAAAAGATGTTTCCAGGTTTGAGAGGCGTTGGAAGGTCTCTCCGTTGTCGATCTGATCCATAAGTGAACTGGTAGATGGGGGAAGTATTTTGCCTTTATTACCTTGTTCCAGAAACCTGTCTTCAAAAGAATTCACCAGAGTGTGTTAGCTGAGAGGGCCCTGTAGAAGAAAGGAATATTTTGGAGGCCCCAACTGCCCATCGACTTTGGCTTGGAAAGAACCTCCCATTTGCAAAGATGGTAACCAAAAGATTTCTTGCTGCCAGACCAAAGGAAAGAGAAGATGAGTTGTCTAAGTGATCTAAAAACGGTGGCCGAGATGTGTGCCAACGTCATCCAGTAGACCGGGAGACTTTCTAAAATGGCTTTGATGAGGATGAGCCTTCCTCCCAATGAGAGCAGCTTATTGCACCAGAAAAGAATTCTTCTTTCAAATTTATCAATAAGCTAGAGATCCACTTACATACATTATCAAATTTATCAAATTTATCAATAAGTATTACAATCAACTTACATACATTCTCACATAGTAATAAGATTACACGCATTCATTACAGGGTTAAATAGAGATCCACAAAACCAAATCCACGATGATGAATCGAAGGCACGGGGAAAGAGGCGAGTTGGAGGTCGAGATGAGTGTTGAGAATATATAAAAAAAACTAAATACTTTTCTGGATTGGCAGTCAATTAAACAGAGAACTATGCAGAAGCAAGAATGGAGGCGAATTGGATATGATCATAGAGGACATAGAGCTCTGCATAATTAGAAATGGAAGCAAGTTGTACAGTGAAGAGAAGACAAGACAATGGGCAGAGCGGGTGCTCTATCTTGAAGATTGATCTACAGAAATTTGTAATAAAATGAGTGGACTAAAACAAAATAAAAAAAAAACTAAATAGCACACCAAATGCAATGAAATTAAACAAAATTATAAGGCAGGAACATTACCTGGGTTGAGGGGCCCTTCCTAACCATGGGCAACGTGCCTGGAGAGTTAGCTCAGATTAGAAATACGTGCAACAGTAATTAATCCTTTATTTATTGAATATCAATCTTTAACCTCATAATTATACAACATAGTGTGTTTCTATCGCCCTCCCGCTTATAATAGTCACATTATATTTATACATAACATATCAACCAGATTCTTAGGTGCATCGATCCATTGTTCCCGTGGATGAGATTTTCTTGGATAAAAATAAAGAATTAGCTACAACAAACGAAGATCTCATACTAATTTAAATGCTCTGGTAACTAAGGCGTCAAACCCAAGGCCACGTCATCAAATCTGGGCGTGGTGTTTTCAAATGTGGACATATCACGAAATTAGCAAATGTCAGTTCGAAGAACCATAGATAACTCTTCAACCGTTCATTTGTTTGGAAAACGGTTCGCATAAGACCCAATATGCCATGCTAGAAACAAAACCCATGTTCCAGATTCTTCTAATTTGTCTTCCTCTGCACGAAAATTGAGGGCAAAGTTGACTGTCTAGAACTTTTATTGATTTGGCTGAATTATTCCCCCTGAGCTGGAGGTCCACAAGTGTGACCTGGGTGTATTTTGGCACACAAGTTTGCATGTGGACGTCACTGCGGAGAAAACCCATGTTTCTAAATTTTTCCAAAAAGCACGCGAATATGCTAAACAATGACTGGTACCAGAATGAGAGTGTTGAGCGGGAATGTTGAACTGCAGTAATGGTACAAGAATGTTGATCGTGCTAGTACAAGAATCACACTTCACAAACCGTCATAAGTAAATCATGATATAATCATATTTTAACAACTAAAAAGATAGAAAAGACGATGTATTAACCACATTGGATATAATGACGAATGATGGCGTTTAGTTAGGGTTTATGGTGTGTATTAACAACGAAATGCGGGAAAAGGTGAATTAATGAATGTTTTTGTACAATGGAAAACATGGCAAAAGTGGAGCTCAACACACCCCCAAACCCAAGGATTTGCATGTCCTCATGCAAACAAGGTGAAGAACTTATGATACTCTGCTTATATATTTATGTGACTTTGTTCCTTTTGTGTAGGTGTTGGCTCTTGTGGAGCGACACTCTAGAAATTGATTATACTGCCACAAATTGATTTAAAAAAGAAAAACAAAATTATCATGAAAATGGAGGACAAACAAGTGATGGGTTATCACATGGTGAGTAGTTTTGATGGTACTTTCTAAGTGGTAGTGGAGTGTGGAGTAGGTGATAGTGGTTATGCATCATGTTTTCCAAATTCTTAGTAAATTAAAGAGATTTATACATGTTTTACCTCAAGTTACCCATTCTTTGAATTTTGATGCACGCTGCAGTGGAAACCATGCAGAACAAGATGAAAGATCTGTGGAACCATGATGTGGACCGTCGAAAGTTGAATATGAGGTGGAGCAAAGATGAGGACTACTGAAGAGAATGAAGCTGATAAGCACTACACAAAAGATGATGAGAGCTGAAGAGAACAGAAGTTGATATCCTAGATCCTGAAAAAAAAAATTGTTGAGATGAACTGAAGATGTTGGAGAGGTTGAAGAGAGACTCTAAAGATTTGGAGATCTCCCCCAAACCCAAGAGTTTGCATGTCTTCATGGAAACTGCTTAAGACTAAGTGGCATGCAACTATAAGAAAACAACTGCTGCCAACTTTTGTCGATACCAATCTGAGAATTGCTAAGAACAGAAATCTGAGAGCTGCTAATGAATTGTGGGCACAAAATCCATGATTTCTAAGCCTGACCACACAGAGAGAGAATCATAAGATTGTATAATACATTAATCATAACATGAAGTACATCTAATGAAATTTTAGATTTGAACAATTTGCGAAGATCACTTATGAATATTCCCCCTATATGACTAACCGAGACAATTCAAGCACGACCTACAAAAAAATGTATAATCATATTTTTCGTTCTATAGCAAATATTTCAATTTCCTTGATTAAACAAAATTCATCAAAAGATTAGCAACACTTATGTTCAGAGAGCCATGTATAAATTAGAGTAGGGATTTTGTTCTTCTCCTTTAGGAAGGAAAATAAAAGAGTATTAGCAGTCTCAACAAATGAAAACCCCATAGGAAACCAGTCAACCTTTTCACTCTCAAAAGATTTACAGTCATTCAAGTAATAAAGATAAATTTTACAATTGAGTATATTAAGCTTCTAAGACCATGGTCCCACTCTTAAGATAGTGCATCTTAGTATGAATTGGATGATAGGGTCTTAAGGTCAACTTAGGGTTATTCTCAAATAGCAAATAGATGGATTTTATTTAACCTTTAGTTCAACCATGCATGCTTCTTCTTAATGATTTACACAAGTATATCGTTTGTACAGACAAATATAGATTAGGCGTATCAAAATCAGAACCCATTGCCAACAAGTCTATTCAGTACTCCGATGGGGTAATTTTGAAATCTAAGAAATATCCTCCCCAGACAGAATGCCCCATTGCCCACGAGCCTGTTCAGTACTCTGATGGGTTTGCCTAGTCATACCACAGGCTGGTACCCGCTGCCAGCAGATCTGTTCAGTATCCCGACGGGTTAGCCTCTTACACCCACCCATTTTCCATCAAAGGCTCTTGTCCCAAACTTTACCCTTAAGATAAAATTTATATATTGCATTCACACGGGTGAATGGGGGAGCATCTTTGAAAACCTTTTTACGGGATGGGATGGTATTAGGTTGGAGGATATTCTACAAATTGCCCATAAAAAATTGTTCGCATGAAAAATATACTTATGTATTGAGATTAGTCCAAAGACATATCATGGTCAAACTTACTTAATGTGTGGCAGATGAGGCCATGAGAGAATGACCTAAAGGTGCCTCTAGTCCCCAAGTTCATCTTCTTCATATAATTATGGTAGTGTTCCCATGGATAGAAACATCATGCACTCTTCTGTTACTCTTTAATAAGGATGCTCTACTGACCAACTTTGAGATTAGATTAGGTTGTACTCGCTACCTATGACCTCATAATATGGACTTTTAACTTTATGTAATCCCATAGTAAAATCAAAGACAAGGTTGTGAGTTACTGCTATAATCTGAAATTTTGTATAAAGAAGGGAAATGAAACCTCTTGAAAATGATTGGTTGTGACAAAAAGTCTTGGGTTTGATTGAACTCTTTTTTTTCTCTTTTAGTTTTGCATTATTAATGATTACCTAAACTATAAACTTCTTCAAGGAAAATAGTTCAGAAAAATAGTAGAGCAAAACTAATAAAGGTTAGAGTGTAGTCTTTAGAGAAACAAATTTTAGGAGAGTAATAAAAAAAATGGGTTCAATTGTTCCAAAACAATCTTAGCTAACAAAATATCAGAATAAAAGATAGTTTTGACGAAACAATAGAACCAAAATACATGAAATTACTTCCCTAAATAAGTCATGAAGATGTTCTCCCAATCCAACTGAAAAGATATACCTGCAAAACTCCAACAAATCATCATAGCCTAATTTATTTAGAAAACTTAAAAAATGATCTAACTATCAGCTGAAAAACATATTAAAATTGTTTTGGGGCAACAGTCTCCCTTTAGATTAGTTTCTCAGTCTGACAATGACAATTATTGAAAAAAAACATAAAAAAGATGATGCACCAAACTAACAACTACATGCAACATTTATTTATTTATTTATCATCCTACCTTACCTTAGAAAATACCCCTTTTCAAGTATATGAATACTTCCAATGAAGCCATGTGCGTAACAAGATCATAAATATACTCACATTCAGGTTTATATAATAAACTTTAATAAGTACCCGAACATGATGAACCAACAATTTTGAACAATATGATGTGAAGAGTTGTTGAAGAAGAGGGTGGTGGTGCAATCTGACAGTCGCCTGGAACCAACATTCAATATAATCATGGTGTCCTTGGTCCATCTCTTCATTGAAACCATTATGTGTATTATTTTATTTATCCTCCTCGATCTCAGGTTCTAATGGCTTCTCCTGATTAGATATGGTCCATGAGTGTTCGATATCCTTAGTAGATTGGTCAAATTCATCAATGAAGGTTTCTCTATCTTTTTGTAAGCATGGCTCATAGGACTTTGGTTCTTCTATGTTTTTGGGATAAATAGATAGGTTCCTGACTGCTGTCAAGATGTGCTTTTCCTGAGAAGAAGAGATTCCAGCTGCTGCTAGGATTTGAGAGAGTTCTTCCAAACTCATTGTCATCTTTGAATCCATCTTGTCGGTTGATGGGTCCTGTCTCACACATGGGTTAGCGCATAGGGTTCTTACAACACCCATAATATTTTTGATTAAAATGAAATGAAAACTAACTAACACTCAAAACATTTTTTTAAGAAAAGCATAAGAGATAATAGAAACTAATTGCAGAATTTGAAAATCATACCACACTTGCATGAAAATAAAGACATTTGCAGGAAAATAAACACACTTTGCAGGAAAGTAAGCACACTTTGCGAAAGAGAAACACACTTGCAATAATGTAACAATCAAGGTTTTGGGGAAATTCACAATAGTGGTCGCGCAGGTTCTTACCTCTCATCTTACTGCTTCTCCTCTACCAAGTTGTAATTTAAAAGCAACCTACCTACCTAGAATTCAATCCCTTTAGCACCTCCCTGACAATGGCGCCAAAAATGTGGGGCTAAATATATGCACTATTAATTCCCAACATTAAATTGTCAACCAAGGAGTCGTAGACTTAGAGGTGCAAGCACAGGAAGTGCAGGATTAGAGCCTAGTCTAGCCTATTCTAAAGCCGGCAAACACACTTCAAAATGGAATGAATGAAAGCAAAGCTGGGATTAAAATCAAAGTGCAGGAATCCAAAGTACAAGAAATGAGATCAAGTGCGGGAAATAACCAAGCAAGGCAAGCAACGCAATCTAAAAGTAAATGTGGAATTTACCCAAACTGGCATTCAAATCAATCAACTGGATGAGGTTACTCAAACCCTCATGTATGTGTGCTACTGACCTAAAGGGAAATTTACCATTTTTATGAGCAAATCCACCAAACTTCTAATTAACCCTATATTGACAAAATGATGAAATGTAAAGAATTCAAATAAACACACTTTAGAAACTTGTCTTCAAGAAAAGATACACCCACAAGTAGAAAGTGAATTCAATGTGTAGGTATGGGGTTGATTTTTTTTTATGTACAAGAACATAATTGTTTCATGTGGATCATCCATTCGACATTGCATTTGCACTCATATCACTTAACATCACAATAATGCTACTTCATACAACATAAAATAACTTTCACATGGAACAAACATAAATAATAACAATAATGTAATAAAACAATTATATCAATAGTGAAACACAACACTATCGGAATATATTAAATACTTAAACAAAATAGTAGATTGAAAACAAAATGATATATAACAATGGGAACAATATAACTCATAAAATAGAAATATAACCAAAAAAAAAATTAAAATGTGTATTCTTATTATAACAAGTGTTGCAAGGCAACGTAGTCCCTGCCTTTGGTGAATTTGAAAATTCATAATAAAAATAATAATGATTTAAAACTAAATAAGATTAAATTATATAAATTGTAAAACTAAATAAAAAAAGGTAAAACTTTTTAATGTTTTTTATATTATTAATTAGATTTGAAAATTGATAAAATAATGATTTAAAACTAAAATAAGACTAAATTATATAATCTGTAAAACTAAATAAAAAAAGGATAAAACATTTAAATATTTTTTATATTATTAGTTGTATTTGTAATAATTGAAAAACATAAAACAGTTCAATGTTTCTTGTATTATAAAATATGATTTAAATGTTTAAAAATCATGAAATATAAATTTAAATACAATTATAGTGAGAAATAAAAAAATATATATATCCATGTTATATCCAGGTGCCTAGGATCAGTATCGAACCAACTAGATCCGATGGCACTACCGAACCAACTCTCTTATTCGTCGGGCATCAATCCAATACCACAGTTGAGCTTAAACCGTGCAACCAAAAGAATGAGTCCGCTTATGCCAGAATAATTGAAGCGACAAGAAGGTTAATGCTCCCACATCCATAGCATTCTTTTCAGTTCTCTGTTCCCACTGATACATCAAATGTGCCCATGCATCATCAATTTATATGACATGGACATCTTTAATTTGTGCTTCTGATATGGTGATTATTAATAAAAAAAAAATTATTTGAAATGTGTTTCTAATATTAGGCCTTGGCCGAAGCATGATATACCAATTTACCACAGTCCCTTATGTTAATGAGATACATAATCAAACGAAATAGCCATGGTCTCTTCCAAGTCTGAGTTGACTGGTCCGACTAAGAACTTTGAGGCGTCGTTGCCATCTACAAATTCGGATTTGGATTTGATATGATTTGGACAAAAAAAATATTGGAAAAATCTAAATTGAAAAAAAACGTTGTAGTATAAATCTGACTAAATACGAAATAGCCATGACTATTCCAACTCTGAGTTGACTGGTCTGACTTAGAACTTTGAGGCATTATTAACATATATGAATTTGAATTTGTATCTGGTATGATTGGGAAAAAAATTGCATTGGAAAAATCTATTTTGAGAAAAAAAATGCTGGAGCATCTTGGAGCATCTGACTAGTACGAAATAACATGCAAATTATTCAAAATTTTAGAACATTAAAAATACAGAATCTAGATAATCAAACTTAAATAGCGCCCATTCTTCATTGCAGACCGAATTGTGGGTCGGCTTTCCAAGAATCCAGATTTGGGTAGAAATTCCGCCGAATCAAATCTGAACCTCGCCGTATCAAATTTGAACTCGCCAAATCAAATCTGAACTCGGGCATAAATTCAGCCAAATTGAATTCGTGGCTCAATCTGTACAGCCCTGATTTGGCCGCATTCTGCTACCATGCTTTGAGGAAACCGAAACAAGTCATCTCCTATCCTCTAAGTCTGACTCGGACTTGAGCCATACTCACAAGTATGAGTTTGCAAATCAAACAAATCAGATTGTCTTGACAAGAGTCACTCCATCGTCTGTCTACATAAGATATAGAAGGCGAAAAAACACTAGTTTTGCTTATTTTTCTAACCCGACTTCACAGAAGACAACCAACAAACCCATCAGTTGTCCAGAATCCGTGGCCTTACATAATATATTGTATCAACCAGATAGTTTGAAATGAGTTATTATTAAAATTTTGCAGTATGACCAAATTCTAAACTTTCATCTTTATGAAAAATATATTTTTTTCTGAAATTTATTGTAATTTTTACCATTTTAATATCCAAAACAACTCAGGTATTTTTCATTGGGTCATTCTCGGAATCGAGTCTATGACTTTGCTAACCACCATGCAAAATTTGTAGGATATGAATAAATAAAAGTGCATTGGGTGGCCTTATGGGAACACTTTCTAAAGCAAAATCTGGAAAAGAGGACACATTAAATGCAATACCAGAACAGAGAGTAACCAGAAGGAATCAAGCTACAGAAAGAGATTCAGATATACCACCAACAAGAAAAGCAGAAGAAAAAAGTTTCAATATAATTTACCTCTCGGATTAAGGCCGCCCCAGCATTTTCCATGGGGTCGGGAAGCTCAATGGCACGAACGATGGTAACCCCGTCATTCACCACCTTCGGCATTCCAAACTCGTCCAACACAACATTCCGCCCTGCAAGACCAAAAAACATAGGCAGATTTTTCTTCGCAAATATATTCAAACAGAAATAAACCCAAAAGTACCAGCTTAAAGGATATTTAGATAAGCTCAATAAAACAAAATTAATACCTCTAGGCCCCAATGTAACGCCCACGACGTCCGCCAATTTATCAATGCCCCTCTGCACCGCTGCACGCGAATCCTGATCGAACAATATATCCTTGGTCGACGCCCTCACCAAAACCCTGTTGTTACTTCTCGCTCAATATTTCGCTCTAAATTGACGAGGAGCTATCGGCCTTTGACAAAATGCCATCTTTCTGCTCCCCGAACCATCCTACTCGAGTCCAGACAAAAACCTTCACATTAAAACCCTCAAAACCCTCAAAAACCCGGAAAGAAAATTAATTAAAAAGAAAACTTACTGGTTGAGCTGGGGGCTGAAACAGACTCAGAGCCGCCGCGAAGGTGAAAGCCGAATTGGTCGCCATTTAACCGCGACCCCACCCGGAAACTCCGTGCAGAGCTTTCGACCACCATTCATATTTGGGTATTTCCAGGCATTGCACGGCCGATGCGTTATTCGATAGTTGTTCAACTTTCTCCACCAAACTCAACTGCGAAATTAGATCTTCCACGCGCACTATTATGGGTTTTGAAGCATCACAGAAGGTGTAAGATCGTGTTGCTGGATTTTTGTTATCGCATGCATATGGAGGCTCCTCCGCTATCGCTCCTACTACCATCATCACAACTATATCCGCGAAGCACCATAACGACTTCATCCTCTGATGATCAAAGGAAAATCAAATTTGAAACTTAGTTAGGACTGAATGCAATGGACACGGCTTCACATTCACAGCATTCCAGAGGCTACTCACAACTTTTTAACAGTAGCTTTCTGTTTATTGGATCATTGTATCGCTGCTTCTCCTGCAACTCTGCTACCCTTTAAATCCATTAATTGCGAATCGTGATGGAACAACCTCCATTAATTCTGAATCCCGATGGAACCACTGAAGGCGCAGAAGTGACAACACGAACCCACATGTGATTTGTGACTTGGAAATTGAGATGATGATTTGTCAATTTGACTACATGACGGACCCTTTAAAATTCCGCCCTCACCGTGAAATTTTAAATTTTACTATACATTTATCAAAAAACTAGCAAAAACAAAAGTAAACATTTTTTTTACAGGTATATTTAAACATTTGTACCTAGCACCCAACATCTTTGTCATGTCAAACTGGCAAATTCATTAATTGTGTAATTAATTTTATACATTGAATGACGTGAAGCCTGCAATAACACATCAAACATATCAGCCAATCAAATTTTAGAAAAATATATTATTTTATTATTAATATATATATATATATATTTTGATTTCCTATGTTACACATTTGATATAAAACAAAAATCTAAAGTCAACTATAAACTAATAGAGAGTCAATGAGCAACTCATCGCTATAGTCCCAAGCCTTTGGCAGGGACTAAAAACTCATAATAAACAACAAATCACAATACACACAACAATAATTAAATAACAACAAAACAACAATAATAATTTACACTCAAGACAAAAAGACAATATCTTAACATAACATCATTACATAATATAACGGTTTATAATGAGAATAGATTAATATGATGACAACACTTATTATATTAAAACAACGATAGTATTAGAATCAACTTACATAACATTCTCACACAGTAATAAGATTACACACATTCATTACAGGGTTAAATAGAGATCCACAGAACCAAATCCACGATGATGAATCAAGGCACGGGGAAAGAGGCGAGTTGGAGGTTGAGATGAGTGTTGAGAATATATTAAAAAAACTAAATACTTTCCGTGGATTGGCAGTCAATTAAACAGAGAACTATGCAGAAGCAAGAATGGAAGCGAATTGGATATGATCGTAGAGGACATAGACCTCTGCATAATTAGAAATGGAAGCAAGTTGTACAGTGAAGAGAAGGCAAGACAATGGGCAGAGCGGGTGCTCTATCTTGAAGATTGATCTACAGAAATTTGTAATAAAATGAGTGGACTAAAACAAAATAAAAATAAAACTAAATAGCACAACAAATACAATGAAATTAAACAAAATTACAAGGTAGGAACATCACTTGGGTCGAGGGGTCCTTCCCAACCATGGGCAACGTGCCTGGAGAGTTAGCTCAGATCAAAAATACGTACAACAGTAATTAATCCTTTATTTATTGAATATCAATCTTTAACCTCATAATTATACAACACAGTGTGTTTTTGTCTCCCTCCCGCTTACAATAGTCACATTATATTTATACATAACATATCAACCAGATTCTTGGGTGCATCGATCCATTGTTCCCGTGGATGAGGTTTTCTTGGATAAAAATAAAGAATTAGCTACAACAAACGAAGATCCCATACTAATTTAAATGATCTGGTAACTAAGGCGTCAAACCCAAGGCCACGTCATCAAATCTGGGCATGGTGTTTTCAAACGTGGAAGTATCACGAAATTAGCACATGTCAATTCGAAGAACCATAGATAACTCTTCAACCGTTCATTTGTTTGGAAGGAAAACGGTTCGCGTAAGACCCAATATGCCATGCTAGAAACAAAAACCATGTTCCCGATTCTTCTAATTTGTCTTCGTCTGCACGAAAATTGAGGGCGAAGTTGACTATCTAGAACTTTTATTTATTTGGCTGAATTATTCCCCCTGAGCTGGAGGTCCACACGTGTGACCTGGGTGGATTCTTGCACACATGTCTACATGTCGACATCACTGCGGAGAAAACCCATGTTTCTAAATTTTTCCAAAAAGCACGCAAAGATGCTAAACTATGACTGGTACCAGAATGAGAGTGTTGAGCGGGAATGCTGAATTGCAGTAATGGTACAAGAATGTTGATCGTGCTAGTACAAGAATCACACTTCACAAACCGTCATAAGTAAATCATGATATAATCATCTTTTAACATCTAAAAATATAGAAAAGATGATGTATTAACCACATTGGATATAATAATGAATGATGGCATTTAGTTAGGGTTTATGGTGTGTATTAACAACGAAATGCGGGAAAAGGTGAATTAATGAATGTTAATGTACAATGGAAAACATGGCAAAAATGGAGCTCAACACAGCCCCAAACCCAAGGATTTGCATGTCCTCATGCAAACAAGGTGAAGAACTTATGATACTCTGCTTATATATTTATGTGACTTTGTTCCTTTTGTGTAGGTGTTGGCTATTGTGGAGCGACACTCTAGAAATTGATTATACTGCCACAAATTGATTTAAAAAAGAAAAAGAAAATTATCATGAAAATGGAGGACAAACAAATGATGGGTTATCACATGGTGAGTAGTTTTGATGGTACTTTCTAAGTGGTAGTGGAGTGTGGAGTAGGTGATAGTGGTTATGCATCATGTTTTCCAAATTCTTAGTAAATTAAAGAGATTTATACATATGTTACCTCAAGTTACCCATTCTTTGAATTTTGATGCACGTTGAAGTGGAAACCATGCAGAACAAGATGAAAGATCTGTGGAACCATGATGTGGACCGTCGAAAGTTGAATATGAGGCAGAGCAAAGATGAGGACTACTGAAGAGAATGAAGCTGATAAGAGTTGCAAAAAAGATGATGAGAGCTGAAGAGAACAGAAGCTGATATCCTAGATCCCGATTTTTTTTTTTGCTGAGATGAACTGAAGATGTTGGAGATGCTGAAGAGAGACTCTAAAGATTTGGAGATCTCCCCCAAACCCAAGAGTTTGCATGTCCTCATGCAAACTGCTTAAGACTGAGTGGCATGCAGCTATAAGAAAACAACTGCTGCCAACTTTTGTCGATACCAATCTGAGAGTTGCTAAGAATAGAAATTTGAGAGCTGCTAATGAATTGTGGGCACCAAATCCATGATTTCTAAGCCTGACCACACACAGAGAGAATCATAAGATTGTATAATACATTGATCATAACATGAAGTACATCCAATGAAAATTTAGAATTGAACAATTTGCGAAGATCACTTATGAATATTCCCCCTATATGACTAACCGAGACAATTCAAGCATGACCTACAAAAAAATGTATAATCACATTTTCCATTCTATAGAAAATATTTCAATTTCCTTGATTAAACAAAATTCATCAAAAGATTAGCAACACTTATGTTTAGAGACCCTATATAAATTAGAGTAGGGATTTTGTTCTTCTCCTTTAGGAAGGAAAATAAAAGAGTATTAGCAGTCTCAACAAATGAAAACCCCATAGGAAACCAGTCAACCTTTTCACTCTCAAAAGATTTACAGTCATTCAAGTAATAAAGATAAATTTCACAGTTGAGTATATTAAGCTTCTAAGACCATGGTCCCACTCTTAAGATAGTGCATCTTAGTATGGATTGGATGATAGGGTCTTAAGGTCAACTTAGGGTTATTCTCAAATGGCAAATAGATGGATTTTATTTAACCTTTAGTTCAACCATGCATGCTTCTTCTTAATGATTTACACAAGTATATCGTTCGTACAGACAAATATAGATTAGGCATATCAAAATTAGAACCCATTGCCAGCAAGTCTGTTCAGTACTCCGATGGGGTAATTTTGACATCTAAGAAATATCCTCGCCGGACAGAATGCCCCATTGCCCACGAGCCTGTTCAGTACCCTGATGGGTTTTCCTAGTCATACCACAGGCCGATACTCGCTGTCAGCAGATCTGTTCAGTATCCCGACGGGTTAGCCTCTTACACCCATTTTCCATCAAAGGCTCTTGTCCCAAACTTTACCCTTTAGATAAAATTTATATATTGCATTCGCACGGGTGAATGGGGGAGCATCTTTGAAAACCTTTTTACGAGATGGGATGGTATTAGGTTGGAGGATATTCTACAAACTGCCCATAAAAGATTGTTCGCATGAAAAATAG
Organism: Picea engelmannii; assembly: GCA_009831015.1. Lineage (NCBI taxonomy): Eukaryota > Viridiplantae > Streptophyta > Pinopsida > Pinales > Pinaceae > Picea > Picea engelmannii. Next base: position 88,621 of record ML812260.1, read on the forward strand.
ACTTATGTATTGAGATTAGTCCAAAGACATATCATGGTCAAACTTACTTAATGTGTGGCGGATGAGTCCATGAGAGAATGACCTAAAGGTGCCTCTAGTCCCCAAGTTCATCTTCTTCATATAATTATGGCAGTGTTCCCATGGATAGAAACATCATGCACTCTTATGTTACTCTTTAATAAGGATGCTCTAGTGACCAACTTTGAAATTAGATTAGGTTGTACTCGCTACCTATGACCTCATAATATGGACTTTTAACTTATGTAATCCCATAGTAAAATCAAAGACAAGGCTGTGAGTTACTGCTATAATCTGAAATTTTGTATAAAGAAGGGAAATGAAACCTCTTGAAAATGATTGGCTGTGACAAAAAGTCCTCGGTTTGATTGAACCTTTTTTTTTCCTCTTTTAGTTTTGCATTATTAATGATTACCTAAACTATAAACTTCTTCAAGGAAAATAGTTTAGAAAAATAGTAGAGCAAAACTAATAAAGGTTAGAGTGTAGTCTTCAGAGAAACAAATTTTAGGAGAGTAATAAAAAAAATGGGTTCAATTGTTCCAAAAAATTCTTAGCTAACAAAAGATCAGAATAAAAGACAGTTTTGACGAAACAATAGAACCAAAAGAAATGAAATTACTTCCCTAAATAAGTCATGAAGATGTTCTCCCAATCCAACTGAAAAGATATACCTGCAAATCTCCAACAAATCATCATAGCCTAATTTATTTAAAAAACTTCAAAAATGATCTGACTATCAGCTGAAAAACATATTAAAATTGTTTTGGGGCAACGGTCTCCCTTCAAATTAGTTTCTCATCCTGACAATGACAATTATTGAAAAAAAAAACATAAAAATGATGATGCACCAAACTAACAACTACATGCAACATTTATTTATTTATTTATCGTCCTACCTTACCTAAGAAAATACCCCTTTTCAAGTATATGAATACTTCCAATGAAGCCACGTGCGTAACAGGATCATAAATATACTCACATTCAGGTTTATATAATAAACTTTAATAAGTACCCGAACATGATGAACCGACAATTTTTAATAATATGATGCGAAGAGTTGTTGAAGAAGAGGGTAGTGGTGCAATCTGACAGTCGCCTGGAACCAACATTCAATATAATCATGGTGTCCTTGGTCCATCTCTTCATTGAAACCATTATGTGTATTCTTTTCTTTATCCTCCTCGATCTCAGGTTCTAATGGCTTCTCCTAATTAGATATGGTCCATGAGTGTTCAATATGCTTAGTAGATTGGTCAAATTCATCAATGAAGGTTTCTCTATCCTTTTGTAAGCATGGCTCATAGAACTTTGGTTCTTCTATGTCTTTTGGAGAAGTAGATAGGTTCCTGACTGCTGTCAAGATGTGCTTTTCCTGAGAAGAAGAGATTCCAACTGCTGCTAGGATTTGAGAGAGTTCTTCCAAACTCATTGTCATCTTTGAATCCATCTTGTCGGTTGATGGGTCTTGTCTCACACATGGGTTAGCGCATAGGGTTCTTACAACACCCAGAATATTTTTTATTTTTTTAATATTATTGATGAAAATGAAATGAAAACTAGCTAACACTCAAAACAATTTTTTAAGAAAAGCATAAGAGATAATAGAAACTAATTGCAGAATTTGAAAATCATACCACACTTGCATGAAAATAAAGACATTTGCAGGAAAGTAAACACACTTTGTAGGAAAGTAAGCACACTTTGCGAAAGAGAAACACGCTTGCAATAAAGTAACAATCAAGGTTTTGGGGAAACTCACAATAGTGGTCGCACAGGTTCTTACCTCTCGTCTTACTGTTTCTCCTCCACCAAGTTGTAATTTAAAAGCAACCTACCTACCTAGAATTCAATCCCTTTAGCACCTCCCCGACAATGGCGCCAAAAATGTGGGGCTAAATATATGCATTATTAATTTCCAACATTAACTTGTCAACCAGAGAGTCGTAGACTTAGAGGTGCAAGCACAGGAAGTGCAGGATTGGAGCCTAGTCTAGCCTATTCTAAAGCCAGCAAACACACTTCAAAATGGAATGAATGAAAGCAAAGCTGGGATTAAAATCAAAGTGTAGGAATCCAAAGTACAAGAAATGAGATCAAGTGCGGGAAATAAACAAGTAAGGCAAGCAACACAATCTAAAAGTAAATGTGGAATTTACCCAAACTGGCATTCAAATCAGTCAACTGGATGAGGTTACTCAAACCCTCATGTATGTGTGCTACTGACCTAAAGGGAAATTTACCATTTTTATGAGCAAATCCACCAAACTTCTAATTAACCCTATATTGACAAAATGATGAAATGTTAAGAATTCAAAGAAACACACTTTAGAAACTTGTCTTCAAGAAAAGATACACCCACAAGTAGAAAGTGAATTCAATGTGTAGGTACGAGGTTGATTTTTTTTTTATGTACAAGGACATAATTGTTTCATGTGGATCATCCATTTGACATTGCATTTGCACTCATACCACTTAACATCACAATAACGCTACTTCATACAACATAACATAACTTTCACATGGAACAAACATAAATAATAACAATAATGTAATAAAACAATTATATCAATAGTGAAACACAACACTATGGGAATATATTAAATACTTAAACAAAATAGTAGATTGACAACAAAATGATATATAACAATGGGAACAATATAACTCATAAAATAGAAATATAACAAAACACAATAGAGTGACAAACTATGTATTCTTATTATAACAAACTCATAATAAACAACAAATCACAATACACACAACAATAATTAAATAACATCAAAACAACAGTAATAATTTACACTCAAGACAAAAAGACAATATCTTAACATAACATCATTACATAATATAACGGTTTATAATGAGAATAGATTAATATGATGACAACACTTATTATATTAAAACAATGATAGTATTAGAATCAACTTACATAACATTCTCACACAGTAATAAGATTACACGCATTCATTACAGGGTTAAATAGAGATCCACAGAACCAAATCCACGATGATGAATCGAAGGCACGGGGAAAGAGGCGAGTTGGAGGTCGAGATGAGTGTTGAGAATATATACAAAAAACTAAATACTTTTCGTGGGTTGGCAGTCAATTAAATAGAGAACTATGCAGAAGCAAGAATGGAGGCGAATTGGATATGATCGTAGAGGACATAGAGCTCTGCATAATTAGAAATGGAAGCAAGTTGTACAGTGAAGAGAAGGCAAGACAATGGGCAGAGCGGGTGCTCTATCTTGAAGATTGATCTACAGAAATTTGTAATAAAATGAGTGGACTAAAACAAAATAAAAAAAAACTAAATAGCACACCAAATGCAATGAAATTAAACAAAATTACAAGGCGGGAACATCACCTGGGTCGAGGGGCCCTTCCCGACCATGGGCAACGTGCCTGGAGAGTTAGCTTAGATCAGGAATACGTACACCAGTAATTAATCCTTTATTTATTGAATATCAATCTGTAACCTCATAATTATACAACACATTGTGTTTCTATCTCCCTCCCGCTTACAATAGCCACATTATATTTATACATAACATATCAACCAGATTCTTGGGTGCATCGATCCATTGTTCTCGTGGATGAGATTTTCTTGGATAAAAATAAAGAATTAGCTACAACAAACGAAGATCTCATACTAATTTAAATGATCTGGTAACTAAGGCGTCAAACCCAAGGCCACATCATCAAATATGGGCGTGGTGTTTTCAAACGTGGACATATCACGAAATTAGTAGATGTCAGTTCGAAGAACCATAGATAACTCTTCAACCGTTCATTTTTTTGGAAAACGATTAATAGGAGACCCAATATGCCATGCTAGAAACAAAACCCATGTTCCAGATTCTTTTAATTTGTCTTCCTCTGCACGAAAATTGAGGGCGAAGTTGACTGTCTAGAACTTTTATTGATTTGGCTGAATTATTCCCCCTGAGTTGGAGGTCCACACGTGTGACCTGGGAGGATTTTGGCACACGCATCTGCATGTCGACATCACTGCGGAGAAAACCCATGTTTCTAAATTTTTCCAAAAAACACACGAATATGCTAAACATTGACTGGTACCAGAATGAGAGTGTTCAGTGGGAATGCTGAACTGCAGTAATGGTACAAGAATGTTGATCGTGCTAGTATAAGAATCACACTTCACAAACCGTCATAAGTAAATCATGATATAATCATCTTTTAACAACTAAAAAGATAGAAAAGACGATGTATTAAACACATTGGATATAATGACGAATGATGGCGTTTAGTTAGGGTTTATGGTGTGTATTAACAACGAAATGCGGGAAAAGGTGAATTAATGAATGTTTTTGTACAACAAAAAACATGGAAAAAGTGGAGCTCAACACGTGGAAGACAAGGATTGACCTCATCCTTGCCAAGAATAAAGTGTTGGATATCGTGAAGGGAAAGATCGTGGAACTAGAGTTCGAAAAAGGAAAAGAGAAGGAACCGCAGAACGTTGCAGTTATGGAGAAGTTCAAAGACGGTGACATCTATGCCATGAGTATCATAGTGGATTCTATAAAAGACCACTTGATACCCTACATCTTCCATCTTGACTCATCGAAGAAGATGTACGATGCCCTAACAAACCTCTTCTCAATCAAAAACATTGGACAAATAATGAGTTTGAAGAATGAGCTCCGTGACATGAAGATGAATGATGTTGACATCATAACATCATACTTTGTGGGAATCTCTCAATCAAGATATTAACTACAAGCTATTGAAGAGATCATTTCAGAGAAGGAATTGGTAAACATAGTACTCAATGGTCTTCCCAAGACGTGGGATGCATTTGCCGCAAGCATGAACACAGGGAAGGAGTATCCTACATTTGAAGAACTTTGGACTTGTTGTGCTCAAGAAGAATCCAGGATAAGTGCAAAAGAGAAACCCCAAAAGAAGTACAGTGATCAAGCCTTCACAGCAAGATTCAAGAATTTCAGGAACAAAAGGAAGTTTGGTTCAAGGAGGAAGTCAAATCAAGAGAAAGATATTTCAGAAGTACAATGCTTCAACTGTTGAAAGTATGGTCACTACAAGAATCATTGTCCCAAGCTAAAGAAAAGGAAGGGGACACACGAAGCATCAATTGCCAAAGAAAAGGAACCTACAAAGAAGACTAAGCAAGATGAAAGAGACTTCTTCCTCTGAAGGTAACAATACTCTTCTTAGTTCTTGTACATATATTGTTTGCATCGTCTCTGTACATATCTTGTATATCTATCTCTTGGAAGATAATGTGTTCCAAGAAGAACTATACCTATGGAAGAACAACAAGATAATGATTGCTATCATTATACAAGTCAAATAATACACATGAAAGGATGAAATACATCAAACAAATCACGTGGAAGCTATTACAAGATAAACTGAAATCAGAGACTTAGAAAAAGTGAAGACAACAAGAAGTCAACAATCAAGAGGAAATTGGAAAAAGATTTGTAACACTTTGCAGAAGGCAATAAGGATGCAGATGGAAGCGTGGACTCTCCTAGATGGAGGGAGCTGATTATATATTACCAAAAGAAGAGCATGCATGAAGCAAGGATTAGGAGGGAGCCAATGCTATGATCCATTGAAGACAATGAAGTATATATCCATGGTAGCAGCAATAAAAAGCAGTATGTGTTCAGTTCGACCTAGAAGAAGTCTTCTTCGAGGAGAAGCCATAAAGTATCCTTGGTTGTCCATCCACATTCGTGATCCTATGATGAAAGAAAGAAGTGGAATCTTTAGGGCATGGAATCTATAAGAAACTCCATGGACCCAAGAGATAAAGGAAAAACATGAGGAAGAACATGAAGATTCCAAGAAAGAAAGAGAAGCCAGAACAACCAGTCATTGTATTGAGGATCACAAGATTACCGGCCTGATATGAACTCACTAAAAGCAATCAAGCAGAAGTACTGAAAGTTGTGATGAATAACAGTGTATGAAAGACTTATAAATGTAAGCATTGCGAGATCCAAAACTAGAGGTTCTTCCAGATGGAGGGAGAAGACTATGATGATTACTTATCCCAGTAAACCAAACATACCTCTACATGAGCTAGTATATCATCCACAATATCCATGGATTGGAGCCTACATACAAAGAAACCTCAAGGCTTTGAGGTATATCAAAAAGAGACCCTTATATGCAGATGGAAGAAGACAACTTGGTGAAGAACCTCCAGTGCACAGCAGAAGCGTGGTGAAGATTTTCTATAACAGAGATATTGTATCAAGATGATTACTCAGTAGATCAAATCTCATGATGACAAAAGAAGTACCACATGGATATGTTCCAGTTTTCCAACAATGATATATTTTATTGATCAGAGCTACATGAAGCCTTCAAAGAAAACCAGTGCTCCAGAACAAAGTACATTTGAAATCAAGAATTACATTATCCGTGATGAAGTTCAGAAAAGAGAAAGAGGTTCTCCAATACATATCTCCACAGATGAGTAGATAAACATACATCTTGGTAAAGCTTCTGTCCAAGATAAAAGAGTTTGCGTACTCAAGCTGGAGCTCGTGGAGATGACTTCCTTATTGAAAAAGGAAGAGATGACTCCCAGGTTGGGAGGGAGCACTGATATGTATTGATTTATGGACAGTCATTTTTTTTTTAGTTCGAAGAATGGTCCAGGATGAGCAGATTCTTTCCTGTTCAGAAAGTGGATTGAGATTTCTGTCGGACAACGATTTCCCATTGTGGTTGACATGGGAAGTGGTCCAGATTGTTGATGTACCATAGACATCAACTTCCCATTATGGTTAACATGGGGAGTGGTCTAGGGCAGTCTCTCTTCTTGAGGGTTACTCAAGAAGACTGGCCCGCCTCGCCGGACAACGATTTCTCATTGTGGTTAACATGAGGAATGGTCTGTTTTGGAGGTTGGTACAAGACAGTCTTTTCCTCTTATGGTTAACAGAGGAAATGGTCCAGACAGTCATTCCTTAAGGTTTATACATTCTCTCCAGGGTGCACTTTGATTAGTGTAGGAGGAATGGCCTAGGGTGGGGAATGGTCTAGGCTCAACAATCAGGGACATGCATTCCTTAGGGTTTATACATTCTCTCCAGGGTGCACTTTGATTAGTGTAGGAAGAATGACCCAGGGTGGGGAATGGTCCAGGTTCAAAAGACATGACAGTTATTCTTCCTTGCTTGAGAAGAATAGTCCAGATATCTCATTGTTCTACTATGAGGGAAGATATTCTTTTAGATCTCACAGATGTGAGTGAAAGATTGGCCTAGATGATTCAATTTATATCATAACATTGTTTCTGTGCAGGTTGATATTAGATGATTGTTATGAATATTGTATGACAGTAGATGTATACTACTGTGGTGGATGTGTTCCACTGTTCGTAACTATACATTGTTGATCAAGTACTTGTGTGTTACTTGGTGTGGTAGTGTACCACTGGATTGTAGTTATGTATTATTATGGATAGACACAGTTGTGTTCTATTTTGTTTCGATTGCCTTGAAGACTATCAACAGTATTGGAAATGATTATCAGTTAGATGGATAATCAAAGGACAGAGATTTCCCAGACGAAAAATGGTTCAGAGCATTTACTCTTCTAGATTAGAAGAATGTCTCTTGTATCACTCTGTGGGGTGAGCATCATGTCTGATTACTCAGATAGAGTATGGTTTCGAGAGATGATGCATCTGATGACACCGATGATGATGATGGTGCTCATGATCTAGTCATGATCTAGTCTATACAACTATGTTGATGCTACTGGGTGAATGGTATGTTTTTGTGCTCAAGACCATTACCTGTAATACCTCCCTAGCTAGGAGGGAGTGTTGATATTATGGTAGCTGCGGGAGGTATTTACCTCCACGTGTAAACCTGACGAGGATAGAATACTCCGGGAAGCAAGAAGAAACCCTAATGAGTTGGCTAATAACCCTAGAAGACTTGTCGACTCAAGAAGATAATTTATATTAGGTTATTAGCCTCCAAGAGAAGAAGTCGGCCAAAATAATAATATATACTGAATAGACAGATACCCAGAATGAGAAGTCGGCCCAGGCAGTTAGCCATAATTAGTATAAATACAGGAGGCAAGTTCTCATTCTAGTAGGCAGTCTCAGAATTGCAGAGCAACAACTTGTGCGCACTGTCGTGCCTAGTCTTGTGTGCAGGTTTGAGGAGAGCTGCCATTGCAGCTGCTGCAGCTAGCAGATCACGTTTGGCTTGGACTATCTCTTGGTTAGGGTTTGGACTATCTGTTCAGCTCTTGTTGGTGCGCTATCCTTGGGGAAAGGTGTGCTACCCTTTGTTTGTCTATCTAGCCTAGGGTTTGCTTCCAGAGTGATTCTCTGTTAAGGTTAAGGTGCTCAGAGGGTGGTTTTGGCCTATGGTTGGGTGACAATAGTGATTTTGTCAATGGTAAAATGAGCACATCCATTATATTCTAACGAGTTATAAACAATATTTTTTTTTTTTAAAATAACAATTCCAATCAATATATATATATATATATAATGTATATGGTGGGGTGAATATTATATTTACATATAGGAGATTATATGTAAGGATGTTTACCTTATACGTCTTTCAATATGTAGAATTAATTACATAATCAATTAATTTCACCAACCACAACCCTCAATTATTATCTTTTGACATAAAATATTCATTACTTGTGCATTTAGTTATATTAAGTTTCATTGTTCAACATGTATTTCCCAACTAACTCAGCAAGGACTGCGTTTCCATGCAACCCTTGTTACAAGTGAGAGAAGTTATGAATTTTTTTAACAAGTGAGAGGAGAGTTTTAGTGTCTTGATGAGTTGTTGTTAGTGGAGTTCGGTTACATAATTTTTGTTAAAATAGTAATGATGAAATTGTTATTTTTACTATAAAAATGGCCTCAATACTCTCATATACCTTTAATATAATATAGTTGTGTAGTGTTAATATATGATAATTGTATCTTTGGATGGAGTTTTAGGGATGCGTGAATTTTTTCCCGGAGAACCATGTGAACATGTGTCCTACTTGCAAACTAGACATCAAGTGGCTCCACAGGCAAGCGTGTCAACTCACATGAATTTAACGGAAGGGTAGGATGCGGAAGAATGTGTGGGTGTTATTGTGAACTAAGACTTGTCCTAACGATGTAATCTCCAACTCCCCTGTTTCATTGTGACTCCAACCCTCTTCAAAACTCATCACTCCAGCGAGTGGAACGTCCAAGCCATTGTTCAATATTATGGCCCTAAGTGGAGAGATCGTATCACCGACATAATTTTTAGGGGTGGTTTCTGTTATCACTCCAAGAAACTCTTTGGGGTTGTAAGCCAAAGATGTTTGGTAACTTAAGAATATGATAATTAGGTATGCTTGGATCAATGGGATAACTTAATGGCTAATGAAAAGGAGATCTTATCATGCATTCGAATAAGACAGTGCTTTTAGAAATTAATAATCAGACAAAGTAATTGGAACAGGGTATGAAGAATACTAGTCTAGATAACCAAATACAACAATGTACAGGGTCATACAAGATAGCAAGAAGTCTTTTAATTCAAGTTCATGAGCTTAATAAGAAGATAACAGTTCTTAGAAGCTGAGCTAAATTGAAGTAAAGTATAGAATAATGAAGTACATGAACAAATCTGACATTGAAAGCAAAAGAAGACTATGATTTTATTATCAAGATAAGAGTCTAGTACAGTAGTAAAATGTATCCAAGATCGAACCCTTTAGTTCATCTCATATCTTCAACTTTATAGCTTTACAATAAAAGTTCAGATCCTAGAAGAATGTGCTAAAGATAGAAAGTCAAAACAATTTTACAAAAAGAGAGGAAGAAATCCTCAAAATGAGGTCAATTCCTCATTCTATGGTCTTCAGATCATGTAGAACCTTTGTGCTGTGCAGATCAGCCTTCCAAGGTTGTTTGATATCTCTTGAGGAAGATGAAATTCGAATTTGCCAAGTCTAGAAAAAACCTTGATTTATTGCCCCCAAAATAGGTACCAAATCAACTTGAACACCTCCTCTAACTCCTTTGCATCAAAAGTGGATCTTAGATTGGACATTACAATTCAATATCTATCTTTAGAAAAAATTTTCAAGAGATTTGGCTAAGTAAAACTTCGATCTGGGCAAAAATACTCTTTCTCTGCCCTGTCTGCGGTTTCACTAGCTCTTTCACCTTGAAATTTGCTAGTTAGCTGATGAAAGCTCTGCTTTTCAACAGCTGATTGATTATAATTTCACCTTCTGTGCTGGTGAAAGCTCTGTTTTGGCCAAAACAAAATCTTCAAAATGGGTATACTCTGCCACCATGGCTGCCATCTGTTCTTTTTAGAATTTGAACCAAATTCTTTTATTGTCCGTTGATGTTGGCGTTCTGAACTAACACCATCTCGAATTTTCTGTACAATCACCATCATGCGACTGAGAGGATGGAATGGAAATGCTCCTTATAATGAAGAGCTTCTGCAATAATAACCTTGTCAAAGAATCTTGTTCTATGCCATCGAGGCTCTTCCTCAAACTGTTTCATTTCAGACTCAGTCTTGAAGACACACAGGTGTATTGGTATTCCTATACAGATCTAGAAATCCGAATACACAAGGAATCATACGCAAATGTCAAGAAACCTCGTCCTGCAACATTCCTTTGCTTTCAAATATGAATATAACAACATCAAGAGGATAAATGATGAAAGCCATCATTGTATCCTTGCCAATTGTTTGTATTCACTTATCAACAGGAAATCAGGCTGTCTTCGAGTTTTGAAACCTTCTGAGTGTCGGTGGCGAGCCACTTCTTAACGGTGAAGAGGTTCAGGTTGCAGGACATGTGAGGGCCGGAAAGATCACCTCGACGTAGTTGCAGTACCATCCATGGTGAGGCCCCATGCCATCGGACACCAAGACCATCTTGCAGGGAGGCAATTCAAGGCAGGGACCCCGTCCACTAAATATGTCGAGGTTGCCCCTCTCGAAATAGTCGTAGCTCGGCCCCATGAGGTCGCCCCATGCCTCCAAATTGTCGATGAACACCTCTCCCCTGAGAAGATTTAGAAGAGTGAGATTGATGTTGGAGTCCGTTCTTGCCTTCCATATGCTGCCCGTCCTAATGTAGACCATGTAAACACGGTTCCCCTTGGACTCGGTTGAATCTCCATATGCAATTGCCGCAGAAAGGAGGCAAAACACGAGCATGATCATTTTTTTTGGGGGGGGAGGCCATGGCTCTTAGCTATTTGCAATTTTAAATGGGTGAACTCAGCCTTTATCAAAACCCTATGAAGAAAAAATGCTATGATTACATGCATTACATTTGCCATTGTATGATTGAAGTTCTTTGATACTTGGAGGATCGGATGCGTTCATTCGACATATAGTGTCTTGGCTTGTGTATTACCCTGTCTCGACATTTGATTTTCCATATGGCTTTGCAATCGATCGAACGACTTTGAACCTGAGCCTGGGCACCACCTTCAGCCTTCAAACAAAATGAAGTGTCCTTATCCTTATACTTGCTCATCTCATGGATCTTCGTTATAGCCAGATGCCTTCCATTAAAATCTGTCAAACACTCAAAAACCTAGCTGCGCATTCATTTCCTTCTTTCAATTCAGATATCTAACAATTGTCGACTTGTGGTTTAACTTATAACTGACTGGTGACCTGGAATTCATAACAAGACCTGTAGACATAGACACCTAAAGAATTATGTGCACCGAACAACTGTGTTGGTTTTATATATTTCGATGAGCTATGACAAGAGGGTGCCATCCCTGTGTGCTCGATATTCAAAAGCAGTAATGTATATTCTGCCAATATTGCAATTTAATCATCGACATATGCATGATCTTGACACAAGACACATGTCTGCATATGTATTTTATTAGGAAAGCTCACATAACCTTATCGATGAGATGAGTAGACAATGGAACTCGATGCTTGTGCTTGACGAGTGGCTTGTGGTTCTCCCAAAAGTTTGGTCAAATCTTCAAAGCCCAAAAGGCCTCATTTAGCTTAAAAAGCTCCATATGCACATTTTGTAGACCTTAGCATAGATTTATACTTAGGATGAAAACTAGATTTGGGCTTAGAACTTTAGATTTAGTCTAGGTTAAAGCCATTAAAAGCATGCTTCTTTTTTAATAAAAATCTCAAATAAAAGAAACTAGGAATAAATCAAACTCAAGAATAAATTGTGCAGATTTCAAAAGATGTTTCTAACCATTTATTTGCAGGTCAGGAGGATGAAGCCAAAGGATTTTTGGGCAAAAGTAATCGATTGGGAGCTTGATGAAAAATATGGAGGTTAAGACACTGGCCAAGAGATTGAAGAAAACGATATATCAAATGAAGAATGATGAGAATAGTCATCAAAATACCAATGCATTTTGATCGCTAACAGTTTCATTGTAACTCTGAGGCTTATTAGTACGATAAAAGTGGAGACAACGCCTCCCCACTGGAGAGGCTTGGCTTGGAATCTTTGGGTTGCCTCATTCTTCCTCTACACTTCATCCAATTTTCCATTGGAAGCTACCATTTCATCTACAACAATGTCATCCAATCGTGGATACAACCGTTGTTACCGTCATGGTAGAAGAACCCTCCTCGACCCCTCCACTTCATGCTATTCTAGTCTTGAACTGAACAGTCCACAGGTGCAGTTTGAAGCTAGAGATACTACAGAGGAATATCGGGAGCAAATTCCTCATCATATCCAAGAGGAAATAGCTAATGTTGAAGAAGAAATCCGCTCAGACAGAGACAACATCCAGAGTGGTAAATAGATGTCAAAATTGGAGATTGGGTCCCTAATCCGGGAAGCTCCAGAGCAAGGAATACCAAATACTACATAATGACTGACTTATATTGGCATATTAAAACCTTTGTGGGCAAGGTTCTACATGATAAAAAGGAGGACCACGAGGATATTTTCATCCAACTGGCTGAGATGAAGCAACAACTTTAGAAAATTAGTGTCATCCTCTCAACTCGCACCCAACATAACGAAGCTCCAACAAACGAGACTCTAGTTAATGGCAACCCCATGGCCCTTCATCAGCGACACTCGGTGAAGGAAAGTGGCCTATCTCTGGGCTAATCATCGGTATGCTTGACCAGGTAACATGCAATATTCTCCTGACAGGGGGGAATAACAAACATCAATGATTGACAGTCTAGCTTCAAGTTTTGAAGTCTTATCAATTGAGCAGTAAGAAGCGAGCGTGATTTGATTTGTGGCCATCTGTAAATCACCAGATTGGTTTGTGGTTTTCCTTTTACTAAGTAGTGGTTTAAGGAAAACCACAAACCAATATGGTGGTTTACGGATGGCCACAAATCAAATCACGCTCGCTTGTTACTGCTCGATTGATAAGACTTTGAAACTTGAAGCCTGACTTCCAATCATTGATGTTTGTCATTCCCCATTGTCAGGGACAATATGAGAAGACAAAAATGTTTTTAGTACGAGATGCGTCAATAATCGAGAATGAATTTTGTGTTATGACTGAGATATCTTCTTGACTGTTGATAACCACTGCCAAGAAGTCATCCACCCATAGTGGTTCTTTACTCTTGCAGATTTCTTGTGTTTGGAACATCTCTCAAAAATTTTATTGTGCTTTCCACAGTGCTCACAAGGATGAAGATCCAAACATTGATCTTCCATGTTGCCAACTCGATGACAATGTTGGCATTTTGGAATCTGCTCTTGAACTAGAGCAGATGAATATGAATTCTCTTGAAGGAATCCAACACTTTGGAACTGGTTTGGTTTGGTATAATCTGGAATGTGATAGGTCACTTCCATTTTGTATCCAAGACCTGTTATGTGCTTGTTGTTAATGATTTCTTCCCAAGGTTTGATTATGGGCTTGGAAAGTGCAAGTGGAACTTGTTTATGACAAACTTTGTCTTTATTTGAATCTGATTCTAAAGTGGCGTCACTGATTTCATCATGTGTTAGCTGCTAATAGGAATCATTCTCAAAATAAAAAAGAGAATTGTTCTGAACAAGGACTAGTTCAGAATGATGATTCTTTTGTTGTATTTCTTCTTGTTGGAGTTGTGATTCAAGCTAGAGAAATTCGATTTTGTCATGTGAATATTGTAAACAAGTTAGAACATAAGTGAGAGTTACTATGCCAGTTGTGATTGTATTTGTTACAAACATAAAAATGATAATAATAAATATAATAAATTGTAATAATAATTAATATCATTTAATTAAATCAAGAGGCATGTACCTCTTCATCAAGAGGCACGTACCTCCTCACCTCGTGACCAACCAATGTTATATAGAAACTGTCATGAGGGTAGTGTAATCATCATTCTTATCATATTCAATCAAATATTAATATTTAGAAATATTCATTTCTTAGTGAAGAACAACTTTCATGTTACAGTGGTATCAGAGCCAATCCTTGGCAATTGTGGGTTAAATCTTGCAACTGTACAACCAACAAATGCAATTGTAGAACATACATGACCGTACAACATCCTCCAAGCTTATATTCACACAACAACCGCCAAGATTAGATCGAATCTGCCCACTCTTGTTCATTGTACCATCCGCCACAACCCGTCAACCACAATTCCATCGTACGTTGTTCCATCCGATGTTCGTACCTTCTCGCACGTACACTTCAGTCGTCTATACCCTGCTCTGCGTCATCTCCCTCGATCTATACAGTCTGTTGTACAATTCGTTTCCCTGTCTGCTACTCACCATACATTCTGTACAGTTTGACCCATTACCATTATTGATTGCCTATTAGTAACTTTAAAAACAAAAAATCCTGCCCCTTTGGATCTCATTAAAAATATTTTTTAAATTTTATTAAAGTTACTTTATAAAGTAACTTTAATCAATAAAGTCACCTTATCATATTATAAGTCACTCATCTCCTTATCAAATCACTTATCACCTTATCATTAAAAAAAAAAATTTGGAATTATATTTAGAAAATAAAAAAATAAAAAATCGCAAGGATGATCAACAATGAAGAACTTAAGGCTGATGTGAACAAATGCAAATATGACGTCAACGGTGTAAGGTATCGACTTAACAATGTGGAAAAAACGCAAAAAAACATGAATGAAAAAATCGATAAATTACTCGAGACTGAGAGCAAAATTGATCGGTTAATACAACAAGGTGAAAGATTATTGGCACTCTCCGAAAACGATAAAATTGAAATAAAAAAAAGACTTGATGAACATAGTGAAAAAAATGAACAATTAACGAAACGTGTCTAGGCCTTATTCGCAGAGCCCTTAGCTTACCGAAGACCACCATTAAGTCCAGAAATACCAGAAATAAATTCAGAAAATCAAGGGAACCAAGAAATTCCAGAGGAAATTTTTTCGAGAAATATACACACACCCAGATTCCATAATAGAGATTACTAGAAATTTAAAAAGGAGTTACGAAAGTATGACGGCAAGGACCATAGAGGAGTTTTTGTTTGGATAAACAAAATGGATGGAATTTTTTAATCAAACCCCCCGCTAGGTGAACAAGAGAAGGTAATGACGACCTCTAATAGTCTAGAAGGATAAGCTTATGATTGGTACCTTTGGTGGTCCAAGAAATGTGATGCCCATTCCTTCCACTGGAAGAATTTTACAATAGCCCTACTTAAAATATTTCATGAGGAAGAGGATGACGACCTATATAACAAGTTCGTACATCTCAAACAGAAGGGAAACGTAAATGATTATACACACGAATGGGAGGTTCTAGCAACAAGGCAATGCAAATTCACGGATGAGCAACTCATCAAAATGTACATATGTGGCCTAAAAGATTACATTTGTAGTGAAATTAAACTATGGAATCCTAAAACAATTGAGGATGCAAGACACAGAGCAGGGCTAATAGTACAAAAAAACAAGTTCAATAAACCAACATTCACAAGTCCAGAAAGGTTAAATAAATATCCAGACGATAGAACGAAGAAATACAATACAGACAAACCTAACAAATATTTACCACCTCATTTGAGGGAAGGTCAAGCCAGTCATCAAGACTCAAATAAAAAATGGGAAAGCAAATGCCGATATTGTGGAGACAAATGGTCGCCTAGGCACAAATGCAACAATAACAAATTATATTCTTGTAAAGCAGAGAAAGAATCAAGCACATCTGACAGTGATTCAGATAACGAAAGTGAAGAGGAAGGTGAGGCCCCCAATACATAAACTAATGAGGCCATGCCCAAGATATCCTTGGCTACAATAACAGGAATAGCACAACCACAAACGTTAAAACTAAAAGGGCACATAAAAAAAATAAAAAAATGTCACCATTCTAGTAGATACAGGGAGCACCCATAACTTCATAGATGTAAATGTTGCAAAGAATCTAAATCTATTTGTATATCCGGTCGCATATATAAGAGTAATGGTGGCAGATGGCAAAAAAATTGATGGCATAGGAAAATGTCACAAGATCAAGCTTCAAGTAGCAGATTACGAATTAGAATCTGGATTCTACACCGTACCCTTGGGAGGAGTAGACATCATCTTGGGAATTCAATGGTTACAAATGCTAAGGACCTATTCTGCAAATCACCAAAAACAATTTATAAAATTCAAATGGGAAGGAAGACAATACAGATTATACGGATTCCAGCCACCTCCCACCCAAATTATATCCTCACAACAAATGGAGAAATGAATTCGAAAAGGAGCACCAGCTTACGTGGCACACTGTCATCAGATGCAGTTATTAACAACAGAAATAGTAAAGTCGCAACATCCAAAGATTCAAACATTAATCCAAAAATATGACAAGGTATTCCAAGACTTACCTATGAAGCTGCCACCTAATAGAAACATAGAACATATAATCGAGGTTAAGCCAGATTCAACACCAGTTAATATTAGACCTTATCGATATCCTCACCACCATAAGACAGAAATAGAAAGGCTAATTCAAGATTGATCTGGATTTATGTAGGAACACAATGAAATACAGAAATACAGATAAACACAGAGATGCAGCGGAAATAAGACTTCATTTCATTAATAACAAATGACTGAAATATGCTTACAGACATAATGGAAATAAACTAGCTAGGGCGTTGGTAGCTTATCTCTGAGAAGAGATGTGGCCGCTACTCGCATCC
>ML812260.1:121026-135456 GCA_009831015.1 Picea engelmannii
GAGACAAGAAATGTAGCATATCCGAATTAGTTTTATTTGGAACAAACAAGAAAGGTTCCTGGAAACCCAAAATTTAGTATACAATAAGGGCATTGTCGAAACAGTTTTCTTTGGAATTTATCAAAAATTAATAATGTCTGTTATATGTTTCTGGAAATTTAAATGCGTTTGTCATATAGACTGGGATTGGGGCTCTTGCGGACCATAAAAAGAAATAAGTACAAGAATTAGGAACGTTGAAAGAAGTGCGCGACGATAGAGAGGAAGACCTAAAAAGAAGAAATTGGAAGTTAAGAGTGTTTGGTTACAGTTTTCTATTGAAAGAGGACATACGTGGATTGATAAAGAAGAGAAGACGACAACATAGACTTAAATTGGATTGATAAACAAAACAAGATGGTAGTATGAAGTTACTATGAAGCCGATGCGTTTTTGTTGCTGTCGTCGATGGACATTGTAGTCCTGTTGACCGGTTGTTGCCCTTCCTGGATGAGGCCATCCATTCTCTCTTGGAACCATTCTTCGATGTAGCTTTTCATGGGGGTTGTGTTGGTTTCATCCTGGATTTCTATGTCGTAAAAGTCGTTTTCTAATTTCCTTAGATCCATTGAAATACTATGCAGAGTCTGTTCAATTTCTTCATTGTGTGAGGCATAGTCCAGTACCCAACGCTCGTGCTCATCTAGATGATGTTCAAGTATGCTGTAAAACTTTTCAAAAGACAACCCATTTAAAATATTAACTTGTTCCTTGAAGAATTCTTTGGTGACTCAAAAGGATTTGAGAATTAAGTTAGGATCTTGAACCTAGTTGGTAGTTCTGGCTAAGTCCAGCTGGAGGCTTGAGAATAAATCTTCCTTTTCTGATGTGACTTGTTTACATGACTTGACAATGAGTTGCAGGTTGTCAACTTTCTTTTTCCAGCATGCTTTTACTTTTTTGGTGCGCTTTGGTGAGGGGAGTTTCTCCTGTCTTCTTTTCAGTTCCAATGTGTTGTCGGCATATTTGGCAAAAGGGGCCAGTACCTGATCACAGAAAAGCTGTTCATTTTTTAAATTCGTCTCCAATTGTTCCAACAAATCATTGGCCTTCTTTCCAAAGGAAACTAAATTTTGCGATGTTTTCCAGGCTTCAGTAAGTACCTACATTATTTTGTTGATGTTATTCTCTACAAGGGCTCTAGAGCATGCAAGGAGGGTAGAGGATACTTTCATCTTTGTTGCAGTGGTAGAAGGCACGATTTTGTCCAAAGGACTGGCAAATTCTGGAGTTGCAAGGAAAGCATGCTCAAATTCGTTGAGGTGCTATTTCATATTGGCATTTTCTGTCTCAATTCCTCCAATGGAATCACGAAGAATGTCACCGGTTCCCTGGTGAAATTGGTAGATTTCGGACGACGAAATTTCGCTAAAGTTAATCTCTGCACGAGATTTTCCTTTCCCATTTCTTACATCTCTCTTTTCAATGACTAGACTTTTAGATTGGCTGTCAAAAATAACGCTCTAGATTACGAAGGATTCATCTATGTCAAAAAAGTCAGTGTCCGATATTTCCACCGCGAACGACCCAAGTCTCTGCATGTGCTCAACTTCAATTTCAAGTTGTAGTTTTTCACTTTCAATTTGGGGTTCCTCCGCCTGCCCTACATTGTTTTTTCTCTTCTTCGTTAGTGAATTTTGTGAGAACTATCAATATTTATGCGAGGAGGGTTCTTATCTCCTCCTCCGTTCAAAGATTTATGGGTTGCTTTCTTATTGGGGTGGACCGTGGAAGGGATGCTCCGTGATGTCGTGCTCTTGGGAGTGCTGGCGGGGGACTGGGTACTCTTCTCACCAGATACTTTTCCATGTTGTCTGTACAATTCAATGGTGCTTTGCAATCTCTCTGTGTCACAATCGGCAAAAGAAGGATTGTTGTCGACATTGTTCCTGTCTTGGGTCAGGTGTGTATGGATAAAAGAGGTGTTAAAGCCAACACCTAATAAATGTTCTCGAAAAATGCTATTAGGGTTGAACCCTTTTAGCCTTTCAGCGTATGTTAGGTTCAATTTCTTGAAATGGGCGGCAAACTCGTCAATCTTGTTGATGTTTCTGCACATGAAGTCTCCGACTTTCCAGGGCAGAGGAATGAACTGTTTTTTTTTCTTGTCATGGAAAAAATGCAACCAGTGGTTGTATTGCCTTGTTATTTCTGCAACAAACATCTTGTCCGTGATGTGGCATGGAAGGAAGGCAAGATTTTCCTTAGAGCCAAAGACCATGAGGACACTGTGTTTTTCCTCTTACTCAAGTGTGCCCATCCCGTTCAAAAACTTGGTTGCCTGGCCAGACATCCGCGAAGCATCCTTGCCTAACAGTAAATCTTTGAAAACTGAGACAAAGCCATTAAAAACTTCATATAAACAATGGGAGGCCTTGTGTCTCCACAGGGCCTCGTGCCAGAATGTTACTGGGTCGAATCCACAATTTATTTTATTGGAAAGAGAAAGTTTTGGAAACAGACAACAATACACAATTGCGAAAATCAAGTAGGATGACATATAAAATTTATTTGATTCTTTGAATCGTGACAACTGGGAGCAGAGATCAATCGAAATTATCTTCCCCCAATAGAAAATGTATTGTTCCTTGACTGTGAAATACAAAATATAAATAATTATATGGGAAATGCTCGTTGTGGATGCCTGTCCCATTATTCTTGTAACCAACCAAGCAATTTCCTGGAATGGATTTCTAAAGGAACTTACCTACAGCCTTGTGATATCTTCAGGAACTGTTATCGAGTCTTCGAGGAAGTCCGCTAAGATTTCCAACCCGTTATGATGTTTTTCTAGAAACCGTTTGCAGTCTTGTCCTCTGAACGTCAGTGTTGGGTTCGACAATTTTAACAACTCGCGGAAGAGCCGAGGCGAAAAAGAAATAGGAGAATGGTCGTGTAATGGAATAATTCTTTGGCATGGAATATATTTTTTGGTGCACCAAGAGACCACCTCCTTAGATTCAAAAACCTTAGGAACACAGCCTGCACGAGCGATTCCAGAGGTCCAAATCACTTCGTTTTGGGCGAAACAGGATGAATAGTAAAAGTATGCCCTGGACCACTGAAAGCTCTGGTCCTCTTGTACGAACATATTTACTGTATCTCCACAAAAATGTTGTCGACCTGGTGCCATAAGTCTACAAGAATGTTTATTTGTTCCAGCTGATGAATGAAATGAAAAGTTGGAAGGGATAATATAAGCCAGCGCAAATTTTGGTCGAAAGCGTGTGAATGGGAGATGTCCTCGAGACTTTCATTGATTAATGACAATTTGGATAGCTGTTGCATGATGCGTTGTTAACATTAAACAATACTAATTGCATACATAGAAATGCCAACACGTTGGATATTGCAATGAGCGATTAAGCATTGTAGATTTCTTGAGCGGTCCAACATGAGGACGCATGTTGGAGATGAACAATCGGAAGGGACAAAATAACTCTCCGCACATCTTGGTTTAATGCATAATAATGGGAGATCTCCTCGAGGTTTTCATCCATTAATGACAATGTTGACGATTCTTGCATGGTTAGTTGTTAGCATGAAAGGTTTCTAATCGCATAGTAAGAAAGTACGGAGGTTGCGGGCATGGGAAAAAAGACAGCTGCAAAATAGGGTTGCAACGTATAAGCGTTGAGGGTGAGGGCGCAAGGGTCAAATTGTATGTCTCAAATTTTTTTGAGTGCAATACGTGTAACAACAAAGAGGATATGGTAGGACAGTCAGAAGCACATGAAGTTAGTGGGGATGGAAGGCAACGAGAGATACTTTGAAACATTTGTGAGCAGTGGTAGAGTGACCACGCTGGAATTGTAGATTTCGTGAACCCGGCAACAGGAGAATCCAAAACAGGGTGAGAAGGTGTCTGCAAAGGAGGCGAGGCCCAAACCTTCTCATTGTATCGCTTCGAACATTTGAATGCATAATCTGTAACATGAAAGAGCGGACAATGTTGGAATCCGGTAGTCAATTTGTATATTGCGGAGAGTGCAATCCCAACTGTTTCGTACCTCTGTGCCCAGTTGTCAGTACTAAGAGCTAATTTAGTATTCAAAATAATTTTTTAGATCTGTTAGATAGTTCATAGGGACTAGCATCCGTAAACAATGGCTATCTCCACCCCGCGAGTCCTGCATTCCATGTGTCAATTTGTATATCGCGGAATTGCGAGCGTTGTTTGGAGGACACGAAACAATGGAAGTGCAATGTTGAGTCAGCCACTCCGCAGGTTCGCTTGTCAATTTGTATATCGCAGAACTATGGGTGCTATTTGTAGGCCACAGAGCAATGGAGGTCCAAGTTTGAGCCTGCCCGCCCAAGAACCCGCGATCCAAAATGTCGCTAGATATCGAATGCGGAATTTGTACATGCTCTATAAAATATCATGGGAATTAGTACATGCTCTATAAAATATCATGGGAATTAGTACATGCTCTATAAGATATCATGTCCATACTTTATAGTCCCATAATACACGGGAAGAAAAAAAAGGGAAAAAGAACGGAGTAGTTAGCAGTGGAATTGTAGATCATGGAAATTTAGAGTGGAAGATGTATATAACGGAGAAATATATCGAAAGCATCAAAAGCAACATCGGTCAGTCGGATTCATTGTCTGATTATATAGATGGAGATAAACATATGTCAACCCGCCAACACTGGAGCTGCATATTTCCTGAACCAGGAAACAGGAGGATCCAAAACAGGCTGAGAAAGTGTCTGCAAAGGAGGCGAGGCCCAGACCTTCTAATTGTATCGCTCCGAACATTGGAATGCATAATCTGTAACATGGAAGAGCGGACGATGTCAGAATCCGGTAGGCAATTTGTATATTGCAGAGAGTGCAATCCCAACTGATTTGTACCTCTGTGTCCAGTTGTCACTACTAAGAGCTATTTTAGTATTCAAAATAATTTTTTAGATACTGTTATACAGGGAAAAAATAAAAACTAAAATAATTTTTTAGATACTGTTAGATACTTCATAGGGATTAGCATCCGTAAACAATGGCAATCTCCACCCCATCAGTCCTGGACTTAGTGTGTCAATTTCTATATCGTGGAACTGGGAGCACTATTTGGAGGACACAGAACAATAGAAGTGCAATGTTGAGTTAGCCAGTCCACAGGTGCGCTTGTCAATTTGTATATCGCGGAACTCGGGGTTCTATTTGTAGGGAACATAACAATGGAGGTCCAATTTTGAGCCCGCACGCCCGACCGAGAACCCGCGATCCAAAATGTCGCTAGGTATGGAATGCAGAATTTGTACATGTTCTATAAAATATCATGTCCATATTTTATAGTCCCATAATACACAGGAATAAAATAAGGGAAAAAGGACGGAGAAGTTCGCAGTGGAATTCTAGATAATACATGGGAAGAAGAGAAGGGAAAAAGAACCAAGTATCTCGCAAAAGAACATCTAGTGTTTGCTTATTAATGCAAATGCTTGCGAATCCCTGCTGAGTTCTCACCAATTAACGCATAAAGTGCAGATCACAAAAGTATCTTTCGTACCACTGTGTCCACTTGCCACTAGTAAGAGCATTGATGATGTATATCGGGAAGGATGCGAAGTTGCTGGGGATGGAAAGCAACAACAGATACTTTGAACGAACTTAATGTATACAAGGAACCCGCGGTGGAATTGTAGATCATAGATGTTTTGAGTGCAAGATGTACATAGCAGAACGATAAGCAACTCGTTTCGCAAGCGCCATCCCTGCAGCGACGGGCATAAAATTGGCTAAGTATGAAAAGGAACAGCGGTCGGTTGGATCCGTCGTGCGAGGATATAGATGGAGATGTTAAGGCATGAATTGTAGATCACAGAAGTGTCTTTCATACCACTGTGTCCACTTGTCACTGGTAAGACCATTGTTGATGTATGTCAGGAAGGATGTGAAGTTGCTAGGGATGCAAATCAACAACAGATACTTTGAACGAAGTTAATGTATACGAGGAACCCACGGTAGAATTGTAGATCATAGATGTTTTCAATGCAAGATGTATATAGTGGAATGATAAGCAGCCGGGCTCGTAAGCGCCGGCCCCTCAGCGACGGGCATAAAATTGGCTAAGTATGGAATGGAACAGCAGTTGGTCGGATCCGTCTTGCGAGGATATAGATGGAGATGAAGACATGTCAGCCCGCCGTACATAGAAAGACGACTAAGTATAAAACCAGAAATCCATAATGGACGGGAAAAGCAAAATGGGAAAATAGATAAGTATCTAAGAGTCGGGAAAAGCTTTTTTTTTCCTGTTTATTAATGGCAATGTTTTCGAACCTCTGTTGGATTCTCACTAGTAAAAGCATGAAGTGCACATCATTGAAGTTCTTTGCTTGCAACATGTATATGACGAAACAGGGGACATAGGTTCTGGATACTGCGAACCCAGGGCCTGGTGTCTAGATAACTGGCTAAGTATTGGCCAAGACGAAGTTTGATATCTATTTCAATAGTATTCATACTAGTATCTATCAATGCAGAAAGTTTTCGTATTTATCTGAATAGTATTCATACTAATATATATTAATGGATTGTTTCTGTTTCAAATGAAAATGATCTCCCAATTTGCAAGATGCTCTTCGGCTTGCAAATTTCGTTGAAACCAGGAAAAATTTGACTACAAGATGTACATAGCGCAACAAGAAACATGAATTTGCATTGTGGTCTCAACGAGATAAATTCCTTATCATCTATTCATCTTGTATTTGTTGCAATGACATCAACAAACGACAACTCTCCATAAACATCAATATCTAAATTAAATTAAAGGCAATCAAAATTTGCTGTGACTTTAAGTAATTAAAGCATAAATTGCAAACTACGGAAGTTCCCAGGCTACAAGATGTATATGACGGAACAATGGACATATTTGTTTAATACCACAAACCCAAACATAACTGCTTAAGCTTTGCCGAAGAGGAAGTTTTCTGTATTTTTTCCAATAGTACTGATATTAGTATATATGCACGGATATTATCAAATAGAACAAGCTGCAATATATCCAACATACTTCACAGGAACATTGCATCAACAGTTCAACTACCTTGTTGTAACTCATGAATTCATTCTATTTATGGAACCCGAAGAATGGGAGCAGAACGGGTCCTCCAATTTCTTTCTTTAAATACAGAGCCGACGCCACATAAGTATGGCCTATGAAAAAGTATTTTTAAATGTAAAATGTAAAGAAAGAATAGACCAGGTTTTATTTAGTTTGAAGTAGTGAGCAACAGAAACAAAATCTTGTCCTTCATGTTTAACGACACAAGGGAAGAAGGTACAAAATACAATTAAAACAAATACCAGAAATTGGAAAATACTATTAAGTAAACCAAAATTATTCTATATTCAAATAAGATGTGTTACAAAATACAACTGAGGCTATTTGCGAGAACGATTGCGATTTCCCCCGTCGTCGACCAATTAAAGATATGTACATTGATGAAGCTTCTTCACACTTTTCTTGACGTTCAAACTCTTTATTTGTAAAAAACAAGTTGAATATCAATTTTGGGTTTTGTACTTAATCGGTGCTACGAAGTACATCTATCCCAGTTTTTTGAATACCTTGTTTCTTCCAGATATGGCCTGCTTGCAATGGCTGCTTATTCAACATTCCATTCTTTGTCAAGTATTAATTTCCTTCTGCCGTCGAAAAGTTGGGGTTTAAGGTGTTTTCTTTGCAATGTTCCTGAGCATTCACATCTGAGACAACTTAGAAATGCGATTAAGGCCGATTTCAAAGTGAACGGAGTCGTTTTATGTCACAACAGTTAAGGCAGGGGAAAAAAATTCAAGTATATAGTGACTGGTATTCTCCCTGTATTCGATCGTCTATTTGGTTGAGAAGCCTGCCTGAGGATTTGTATGTGGAACTTCTTTGCTTTATTATAGTAAATTGGAAGAAACGTTCAACCTAAATGAAAAATGCAAATCTGTTGAGGTACATAACTTCTTCGAGTAGATGAGGTGTGGAAAGTGCATCAAATGCTGCAGAATGCACCAGCACAGGTCTGGCAAGTGTATCAAATGTTGCAGATAGCATCAGAATATATATTTCCTCATATTGGGGGGAGATATGGCGGCCCACAGAAAGGTATGGAATGTTCGGAGGTGACGCCAAATATGTGGACTCTGCAACTACATCCAGAGGAAACCGAACAAACTTTGACAAAGAACATGGCTTTCTATCAAGTCGGCTACCAGAGCCACATGCAAGTCATCAAACTATGAAATAGAAACTCTTGTAGTGATAATATGTTGTTTTATCCACCCATACAGATTCTGTTACCAGCCTCTGAGGAAGACAAATACTTATGCGATCTCTACAATTCGATACAGTGGCCAAATCTGTGTTGTTGGAAGAAGCTATATACTTAAACGAAGAACTATCTTGCAAGTGACCTAAAAATCCATTACAATTCCCAGCAAGAAAACAAAGAAGTTCAACAAAAAAATCTCCAGGCAGCCTTTTCAAGCAACCAAAGCATCGAACACAGGGAGAACACCAACCAGAACATACTTGTTCTTTTTTTTTCGTCCTCTCTGAGTTTCTCTTGTATAACAAAGTTTTTTTTTACTCAAAGATCACGTCACATAAAACCAGTCTCTCTTCTTTCATATGCCCCTCAATCGCATCTCTAAGTTGTCTTACATGTCCATGACCAGGAACATTAGAACGAAGGCACCCTAAAGCGCAACTCTTTGATGATAGAGAGAAATGGCAATAAGTATTTAAAAGCAAGGTTGGATGGTCTTCCGTACATTTTGTGTTGATTCGTTTTAATGACAGATGTTCTCGATATTTTCAGTTATTAATGCCAATCTTTTTGAATATGTACATTGAATAGTGACTAGCAACATGTATTAAAATTCCCATATCCAAGCAGATTCTCAAATTTGACATCTAAGATATGCACAATATTAAAGAGGGACATGACGTCAAGGCCTCTGTAGGTCACATGTTCATGAACTATGTTGAATCTTTTAAGAAAACTAAAATTGCACAAGCAAAAAAAATAAAATATAAAGTATTTTTGCAAATTCAAAATGCAGGCAAAAAGAAATTACCAGATCCCATAATATTTGGTTGTCTATTCATTTTAATGGCAGATGTCCTCGAGCTTTCTAGTTATTAAAGCCCATCATTTCGAAATGCACAATATTAAAGAGGGACATGACGTGAAGGCCTCTGTGGGTGACACATTCGTGAACTATGATGAAGCTTTTAAGAAAACTAAAACTGCAGAAACAAAAAAAAAAACCACTATTTTTGCAAATTCAAAATGTAGGCAAAAAGAAATTACCAGATCCCATAATATTCGTCTGTCTATTCATTTTAATGGGAAATGTCCTCAAGCTTTTCAGTTATTAAATCCCATAATTTCAAAATGCACAATATTAAAGAGGGACATGATGTCAAGCCCTCTGTGGGTGACACGTTCGTGAACTATGCTGAAGCTCTTAAGAAAACTAAAACTGCAGAAGCAAAAAAAAATAAAAAATCTCAAATTCAAAATGCAGGCAAAAAGGAACTTTCATAGGTAAGGCACTTTAGTACTCAATGTTCTTCAAATTCAATGACATTTTTATTATTTGAGTCAAGGGGAAAAAACATCTGACAACCTAGAAGGAAGGTCATATATGATGGACAACTCATTGGCAAAATCCATAGCGAGAATGCGAATTGAGTATCTAATAACCACGAAACTACGTTGCATTTGAGTCTTTAGCTTTCCCTGCCTGTTCAAAATAAAAAACAAGAAAGGGCTGAATATTAGTCTGTCTATTTATTTTAATGGGAAATGTCCTCGAGCTTTCCAATTATTAAAGCCCATCTTTTCAAACCTGTCTGGTCGATTCTGACTTTTGAAAGCACATTTAATGTGTATTGGGAAGCGCTGAATGTAGCGGGGATGGAGCCCTATGTAACAGACGTTACTACTATTTTTATGTTTTTTTCGACGAGCGTATGTAGAACGTACGTAAAGAAAAGTAATTTGAGAATGCTATTTTTTTTGCACATGAGCCCGTGAAATTCAAATAGTCCGCAAGTCCGATTGTCTATTTTGTATATCGCAGAACTATCCATGCTATTTGTAGGACACAGAACAGAAGTGGCCGAAGTTAGAACCTGCCACCCCGAGAACCCGCGATCCAAAAAATGCTTACTATTTTTTTTGTGCATTTTTTTGTCCACCAGGTTATGTAAAACGATGTATGTAAAGTAAACTATTTCGACAATGCTAATCTTTTTGTAGATGATGACATTCATATTCAAATAGTCCGCTAGTCCGATGGTCAATTTGTATATTGGGGAACTCTCCGATTGTCAATTTTCAGCCGCCCACCCCGAGAACCCGCGATGCAAAAACTGGCTAAGTATGGGACGAGGGCTTTGTGCATGCTTTATATATCTACTTTATAAAATTACATATTTCCTATGTTTAATTTATGCTGTCCAGGAAACCTATAATTTGATAAATTTCAATGTCTTATGTCCAGGAGCCCTTCCTTTAAAGAAAACTAATTCGGAAATGCTAATGTATACACCATAGTTCGATACCACCTATCCGCCAAGCTGCGTCCATAAAACTGGCTAAGTATGCAACCGAATGACAACAGGTTGGAATGATCACGAAACTCTCCATGCTATTTGTAGGGCATGGAACAACAGAAGCCCAATTTTCAGCCCGCCACCCCGAGAACCTGCGATCATTAACCTATGCTGTCCAGGAAACCTATAACTTCATAACTTGCATTTTCTTCTGTCCAGGAGGATTTTTTTAAAGAAAACTAATTCGGGAAAGCTAATGTATACACCACACATGACCTGTCATAGTATGCAACTAAATTGCAGTTGCTTCGAATGACCACAGAAGCATGAGAAACTAGAGTCAAACGCAGTTTACAATAGGAAAGTAAAATGGAGAGAACAACTATATCTCCCACACAACAAAAGGCAATTTCATAACTATGAAACCATAGTAACACAGAATCCATGGAAAAAGCATCGACAACTATGAAATATATTTTGAGCTCGACAAACTCTGCTTCAAAGCTTAACAGATGCAATTGACATCGTCTGCAATTCTTTACTCTGTTATTTTATCTTAATAAGTCCAATTTTCAGCCCGCCACCCCCAGAAGCCGTGATCATTAACCTATGCTGTCCAAGAAACCTATAATTTCATAAATTGCATTCTCTTCTGTCCAGGAGGCCTTCTTTTAAAGAAAACTAATTCGACAAAGCTAATGTATACACTGAACACGACCTGCCATAGTTCGATAGAACCTATTCGCAAATCCGCGTCCATAAAATTGTCTAAGTATGCAACCGAACGACAGTCGCTCGGAATGACCACAGAAATGCGACAAACTAGAGTCAAACACAGTTTACAACATGAAAGCAAAAGGTAGAGAACAACTATATCTCCCACACAGTAAAAGGCACGCTCATAACTATGAAACCATAGTAACACATAATCCATGGAAAACGCATCGACATCTATGAAATATATTTTGAGGCCGACAAACTCTGTTTCAACATGTAACAGATGCAATTTATAGAGATCCAACCGCATATGCAAAATCCCAACATTGCAAACCCTGGGCAAATAAGAAAAAGCACCAAATAAGAACCTAGCCAAGAAGCACCAAAAGGCCCAAGTGCAGGCGCAGGACCAGAACCCTACAAAGTCGAATCAAGCAACAATAAACAACATACAACGAAGAAAGGATCAAGCAACAACCACCCCCCAGGAACGAGGCTCTTCCAATCGCGACTGCATAAACCCAAACGTGCAAACTGCAACAACACGAACAGGCAAGCAAGAACAACGAGAACATGCAAATAAGAAATCAATGCCCTGAAAAAAGCAAACATGGACCAGTGAACCAACAATGCCACTGGAGCATATCAATTTTAAAAACGGAAGAAAATGTCTTGTAACAAGCCTGTTAAGTAACCATTCAACACTACCAAGCCTGTTAGGTAAACATTTAAGTCTGTCAAAAATGCACTGTAAACATTTAAGAAAAAAATTCAATGTGGTAGGTCTCTGACGTATCCCAAATAAATTCATATATTTTTTGTAACAATAGTTCGAACACCAGAGAATGTATTGCAAAGCCAAACTTTGGATATGCCACCATATCAAACATTGCCATAAATTTACCTAGCATAAAATGCTAAACCAAACATTCAAATTAATGGTAGCATTAATCCACCTTCGATGAATGCATAACAAAATTTATGATTCAAAAAAGACCATATACTACCAAATACTTTGGAAATGCAAACATATTTTACATTGGGAATAGCGAAGGTGGCAATAAGATCTCCAATCCTTGTCCAATCAGATCTTGACAAACATGATACTTTTTATTATATAAAAATGAATGTTTTCACTTCCCTTGTTCCAACAATAGACAATAGGGAACTATTTCTGGGCAACGCACAAGCTAATGCTAGGTCAACGATTTATCGATCGCTATAGTCCCTCTATGCCTACGGCAGGGATTGATAAAAGAAAATAAAATCTTCCTCATAAAATAGGATGAAGAGGAAGAGCATAAATTTCATCCCTTGCTCATTTCATTTTAAGTATTCTTCCCTCCTAATTTTTTTATTTTTTTTATTTGGTAAATTGAAAATGTCTTCTTAATTAATACAATCAAAATGGGTTCGTTTTCAAACTTGATAACTTTAACTTAGTAGTATTTTAAAGTTGATAAGTTTAATAGCATGCAATTAAGGAATTAAAAATATGTGTTTATGGGTTACTCGACTTAAGAGAAAGGTTGGGTTTTAACTTGAATAATGAAAAGTGGATAAATAAAATGTCATTTCAAACATTGTAAGTTAATATGATTTTGCAAAATTAAATCAAGTTAATGGTATTCAAACTATTTATAAGATAATTTAACTAGAGGATAAATTTCTTTTCTTCTACAAGATAAAGATTTTTGTTCTAATTGTTGTTTGCAAATCCACTTTTTTCTTATATCAATTAACTAATGGTCATTATTTTATATGAAAACCTCACAAATCTATGTTGTTTATATATCAAAATTGTATCCAATTTCATTATGTTCATCTGCATGTACTATTAGTCTTAGGGAAAACCACATCCCCAAGGATATCCCATCATTTCATCTTGAGTGCAAGATTCATGCACCCCTGGTCTCCTAGAGAATTTGTGGAGGCATCCTATGAAGGTGGTATATCTTGGGATCTGATAGTGGTTGATCTGTAAATGAGGGACTTATAGCCCGCTTGCTTCACCAACATGGGTCCTATGTGGACATTTATTTGTTCACTGCAATCCCAACTCAGAATTGATTACAAAATTTTCTCTTGGTGTTTGGTTGTCTTTGTAAAAGGGAAGTCTTTAATCAATTAGTTCTTTGAGCATGGATGGCTACAACTAGTCTCTATTGGTGATGTCAATGGAAACAACTCGATATTGCATGAAGTCAATCCAACCTCAGTTCAATGCCATTAACAATTGTCTTTGATGGTCTCTTGATTGGAAACCAAGGCAACGGGGATTAGATAGTTACTTGATTCTACATTGTAGTAGCCAAATACCGTTGTTTTCCAATTAGATTTCAATTGGTTACCAATTGATTCTTTTAGATGGGCTTCCCATCACATGGGCTACACTCTATCTTTTTCACACTTGTCCAACACTTTACTTCCCATTAAAAAAAGGAGTAGTTATGACTATTGTTCAATTTAGACAAGAAGAATACATTGTGCACTCTCATCTACAAAGTTAAATCCAACTTCTCTTTAGCCTTAAAACTACAGAAACAAGGAGATACAAGGCTCTCAAATTAACAAAGAGATGGGTGCTTTGACATATGAGATGTCAAACTAATAGAAAACACAATGTATTTATCTTGTAATGAGAAAGAACAAGATTCCACTCATACTTTTAACACAAGGCAAAGCTCTCTCTCTCTCTCTCTCTCTCTCTCTCACACACACACACACACACACACACACACACACACACACACACATTCTTTTCAAAAAATGGAGTGTCAGGAATGAAGCTTTCACCTGTAAATGCAATGTTCTCCAAGTTCCATGTGCATAAAATCAAACCTGAACATAACCAATTGCATACATATACACAATGTCATTCAGTTGGCCTGGGATGACTCACTTTGAGGGTTCCTTAGTATGCTTTTATTCAAGTTCTGATTCAATCTTAAACACAACTACTTTTGGCATGCATGTGATGGCTTCATAAAAAAGGTATTCATAAGACAATTCCACTTGATGTTCAATTGGAGGAAAGAGTAATTTAAGAACTTGATGGTCTCACTAAATTCTTAACAAACAAACTCCACTACTCAACACACATC